>KZ308857.1:391507-408054 GCA_000376725.2 Ladona fulva | reverse complement strand
GTATGTGTTACTTATACGACCATGGTATCATCATCAGGTTATGACCCAATAGGTAAAATCTAATTTTCTAATTCTTCCTACAAAATAGTAACTAAATCTATTCTTTGAATCACTCTTGTAAATTAGGAAGTATTAAATATGTAATGACTGAGATGAATGGTTTTTCTTCCATGAGTGAAAATACTGCATAAGTACCACATATAACCATTGTCACCGTAACATGCTGTATGAATACAACAAAATTCTACCGTAGTCCAATTGTAACATTTTTAAATCTAAAACTAAGAAGCATCATGTGCAATTCTTGCAACAAAATATCTAAAAATAGTATTCTGGTTCAGTGAGAGAAGCAATGCCAAACTACCCCACTCCTCATCTTGGTAAGCCTTATTTCCTTCTCCTAGCTATTCGTAGCTGATAGTAGAGTCCAAAGCGGCCTTCACTTATTTAATGTCGTATACGCACTCACCCTTGTTCGCTACTTTTGTAAGTAAGTTTACATTTTTGTGTATTGAAATACAGAAGGAAGATAGTTTCATAGGGTTTTAATTGCATTTTCAGAGATTGGAAACATTCTACTTCTACAATACATTATAAGAAGAATCCTCCGCTTCTTCATATTCCTCGATATTTTCTTTGGTTTGATGCTAAAATGGATGTCAGGAAATTTGATGTGAGGAGCAATTTTCGCAGCAAGTCTTCGTTGGCTGGGGAATGTTTTCTTGTAAAACGCTCTCGATAGTTTCTGATGTTAGGGTTCCCGGATAGCCGAGTGGGTAACGCGTTCGACTTCGTTGAAAGCGGTTCTGGGTTCGATTCCCAGTGGGGGCCAACGTACGAAATGACCATAGTTGTCGAAGAACTTTTAACAATACTACTACTAGTTTCTGGTGACTTTAAGTGGGGTTTCCATAGCCTCTTCGGAGAGTCACCCCAATGGAAGAATTGCTTCTTTTGCGATTTCAGCTCCGTATATTAGGTAATACTTTATGAAAGGTTGGTGGCATGTAGTGTAATGGATATAATTGTACATACATCCTAGCAGTAGTCTAGCACTAATTGCTGAATGCTTTTTCATTTAGCGTTAAATCACTTGAAACTGCCTTCAAGATATTAGAAAATCATTTGATAGGTAATTTAAGACTTTAATATTTCAAGAATATTACATAAAGTTTCTTATTATTCTAACTGAGAAATGTATCCATGCGTAACACATCTTTTTCATGCGTAATGTGATCGTAACAATTGTGAGGAAAAATAATTTCAATTTCGCACCTATTATTTCAGTTGATAGACTGTCTAAGAAACGCTTTGCTGTTGTCATAAATGTTGTAATCTCACCTGCCATTGCTTAAAGTTTAATCGATAAAATATTTGTAATAGACAATCAAACCACTACTACGGGAATACGTACTCAAGTGAGATAAATAAGAAACCCAGTAGAATGTTTCCAATCTCTAAAAATGCAATAAAACTCTGTAACACTATCTTCCTTCAGTATTACATTACAAAATAAAGTAAGTTAGTTCGTGAAGCGCAATGAAATGATCTGAAGCACATGACACAATGACAAAAGTATATAAAGGATACATTTTTCTTTATCCCGGACCAAAGACAAATGATAAATATTTCATTCCTCAGGATATGTTCGCAGGACTACATATAATATCATGGATGGAGAAAAAATTCTATCCTTCATATCCTTCTATCAACTATTTTAACTTTTTAAATAAAACATGAAAAAATATGTAACAAAGCATAACCTACCAGAAATAATTCCTCCAAAAGTTTTCTACCATTCACCAAGGAATGCTGCAGGCATCTTCTCGAAGAATTAGAGATTTAAAGAATGATAGAAGTCACGGAAAGAGCACATGAACACAACTAACCTTCTCCACGGCAAAATATGCACTGAAACTACGCGTGCATTTCTAACAAGAAATTGCGAAAATACGATGCGAAATGTTACGGGTAATCCTGAAAAAGAGCAGTTGAACATCATAAAACGAGCCCTTTACTGAAATTCTATTTAGGGAGCAATCGGTCGCCCGAACAACGCCAGATATGGGGTTGTTTTTCTTAGTATTGAGGATCCAAGAGAGAAATCTAAGCGTAAAAAACAAAAAATAATACCTTTGAAAACACTTATGAGAATTACAATAAAAAAAATATTGTTCTACCCTGAGATTTGACAGAAACAGTAAGCACTTGTAAAATGTACACTTGCTTTAAGAAGATTTGGTGAACATGTCTTATTTTTCCTTAAAAAGTGTACGAAAGTTCATTTCAATTTGTTACCCCCGTAACTCACCGCTGAGAAGCGTGCCGGTCCCTAATTCTTCTGAAAACCGACATCGTCATGGACGGCGGTGGTACACCGCGCGGATTTGTCCTTTGCAACGATGTAGAAAAGTCCCTTTTATTATCGGCGTCGCAAGATTTTCTTCCAGATTCCTCTTCAAAAAGCTTAAAAAATATTTTGACATAAATTAGCTTGTGTCTATCGATGTCTATTTCTACTATTTTCCTCGCTTTAGGTAAANTCGCGCATGGACTTGGTAAATATAATTTTGAGATAAGGGGCGACGCTTTCTGCCATTTCTTTCAATACTCTAGCCGGAATACCCTCTGGACCTGGGGATTTGTTTGGCTTAATATTACGTAAGAGTTTTGCAATTCCATCTTTAGTAAAGCATATACTTTCCTTTGTCGAGAGCGTATTAATCTCCGGAAGGGTATCTCTTGAACTATCGCCCGTGAATACGCTTTGATAAAAGATATTTAATATATTCGCTTTCCTCTTCGCATCGCAAGTTACATTTCCGTCGCTATCTCTCAACGAGCTTACCGTTTGTATCTTTCCCTGTACATCTCTAACGTAGGACCAGAAACATTTGGGGTCCTCTTCTAAGCATTTCCCAAGAAATTTTTTCTTAAAATTGCTGAGGGCATTACGCATAGCATGCTTGGTGTCGGATTTCGCCTCTTATGTTTCAGACAAGTGTCACAAGAAAGGAAAATAATCATGGAATCTTTAGTCGTGAATCATTCATATAAATTCGAAATTGCGGGAACTTTGATAAAATGCACGGAAAATTCGTAACATTTTTCGGAAAGAAACAACCCATCCCTTTGACGACTAAGTCTATTGTTGAATGTTGATTTCATGATTTTTTCATGTTGATTAATTATTAGTCACAGCACGGAAATAACATTTCTTCACTTTCAATGTTATCATAGCTAAAGAATTAGCCTTTATTGGAACATGAATGATCAAAAATAGTTCTTAAGTTTTGATTTGCTGATAGACCGTTCAGCAGTGCTTGAAGTAACTGAATTAGTATGACGGTCTTAGAGCAATTATGAAAAAATCAATATATCGATCTTTTCTAAGACAGTTTAGAATTTCAAGTAGTTTGAATCATTGACGTCAATTTCAGGCGAGAAATGAGCGTTTTAAGAGTATTAAAATTTTTCATTTAGTATTCATAACCTTCAAAAAATATTTTTCGATTTTGTTCATTGGCTTTATTATTATTAATTACTGTATATTAAACTAACTGCGCCAAAATCTGACACAACTCTGTTATCCAAACATTGCGTAAATATGCGAATAAGTTAACTTTATTGCGGTTTCTCATTCCCATCTACAGTGATATCCTTCTATTATCTGTCCCATGCAGTCTATGGGCTAAGATACCTTGATACCCTGTAGGCTCGTGTTAGATTCCCGGCATGGGAAGATATCTTCACCCTGCCACACGCTGAAAGGCGGCTTGTAGGGCGTTAATGTAGATGTACCCTGTAAGTTGACTTTCGGCGTGTGGCAGTGTGTTTGATAGTGCAATTGCCCTTAATGCCAACACCTCAACGGCCATATTTACCCCAAATCCAAACGGTGAATGCCTTGATATCTACGCTCGCTCGCCTCAAAGCAAATATCTATTGTGATCACCAAAAGGGCATCTTCCGTACTCAGACCACTCTCTTCTCAACATTTCTCTCGCCGACTTTAATACTCGAACTGCCTTCGAAGACCGTTACCAACATTTTTCTTTTCTGTGCGTTTTCATGCAATTCGTTCTTCTTTTTTATCTCTCAAAGGACTGATTCCTCCGAATATCTCAGACTCCAACTAATTTTCCAGCAAGGTGAGGAAGACTCATAACTAAATGAAGTTTCACTGACAGTATTTATTTAAATTGAGGATCGGTTTGAAACTATGAGTTCATCTACAGACTCTACCACTCATTTAATTACTCTATATTTGCAGAGTAAATGTTATCTCCTCAAACTTGTTTAAGATATCGCATTTAAAATCTTCTATCGTTGACAGGCCATTTTCAACTCAATATCTTCAAGTTCTAAGTATTTATTTAAACATGAAACAATTTTACTTACTTTTCCAGCAACAGAAAATCGCTCCGTTAACTGATTGATTATAATATCAAGCAATTGGTAACAAGATACTAAAGATCAGAGGTAACTTCATCTTGACTTGAGGGACAAAAGTCCCTCTTCCATCAAAATCCAAACATTGTCCCTCAAAATTTTTTTCTTCGAATAAACCTGACTTTAGGGAATATGGTGCTGAAGCCTCAGCGATTAGTTACGCTCGCCCATCGAAGTAATCTTCGAACAAAGTGCAATAAAGCGTTTCCATTATTTGATTCACTGCGTGTACTAGTTGAATCGCGACTTCTAAAGACTTTCTTTCAGATCGCAGAAATTTGTTTATTTTATTTATTAATGATAAGATTTTGTTCTACACTACCAGTGACACCATTTAGCGAGTATTAGATGTAATCTATTTATTGCGCCAAACAGTTTTTTGCACGGCAAAATTTTTTCTGAAACAGATGATAATCAATTGGAATCTTCAAGTAAAGGTCCGATTACGCTGCCTTGGAGTACGCCTGTAGTGACTCTGACTTTACAATAAAAAACGATGGAATCTGTTGTCCAAAATGCTTCGTTTGAAAGTGACGAAGTTTGACGAAATTTGCATATATTTAATCAAAAATGAGTTATTCGCACCCAAAATCTACAGTCGACGACAGAAAAAGAAATATATATGAAATTCTCTTTCTTCCGATACTTGTCTCGGCTGCGTGCAATCAATCGTTTTATAATTAAAAAAAGAACTAACGCCTGAAAGCCATATAAGTGTAATTTACATTTTTCTTGTGGGAAATATTTCCTCTTAACATTTGGTACTAAAAGGTACATGAAAAGCAGCGTATTACCTGCGCGGGAAAGATATTTATCAATGTGCGAAACTTAAAATTCGGATGTTTAGTTGTAGAAATATGGGAGAAATAGAAATCCTACAGCACGCACTCTTCTTCCTGCCCCTCCGCTTATTACCGAACATAACTGTCCATTTCCTATGAAAAGATGAAACCTATCGGGATAACAAGTATCACGCATGTCAACTCAAGACCTTAATTATCATCCTGCCTGATGTATTCAGAGTTGGATAGATAGTTATCGCGGGATGCGATAACAGACAGGCAAGACTTTTTAAAGTGGGTGCTCTGTACTCAGAGTTCAATCATTCAGTGATATTATCAAATACGAAAAGCATTCTCTATTCTACTATTCTGTCAACTACTCGTGAGAATCCTATAGCTGAATGTTGAATTCCAGACTTACTTTTTCGGATGACGACGGATCCTCACACTAACGGTGTGCTTGTCTCTGAGCGATCTGAACCAGCCTCAACAACTATGGAACTAATGTCAGCAGTTTAAACGCATAAATATATATCTACCTGAAACTGACGTGAACACATTAAAGACAATGGGTGACTAATCTGGGAAGCAAAGTTATATCTTCCATAAGCCTTTTGCGCAAGTATAGTTTTATACCGATGGATACGGCACGTTCCTGTCATTACACTGCAAAGAAAAAAATTTCGAGAACATCCGTTCCAATAATTTTTTGGTCTTGTAATTTTTGCGAAGCTAAACAGGAAGAGTTACTCCTGGATTTAGGTTTTCCTAACAGCCTGCTTTTTCGGTATTTATCCCCGATTTTAGTCATCTCTCCAAAAGGCATTTCGGCATTCTGCAAAAAAAACTTCCGCTATTACATGCTGATGAGGCGTTGGACTCCTTGCTGTCCTTTATGACTGGTTATTTATTATACTACTTTATATTACGTATTCTAGTTTTCATAAATTAGCTCCGTTGAATCCAAATGAGTGCGTCATTATAATAATAATTAAGGGCTGTTGAACGAAAATGAGCTAATTCGAAAAAAAATTAATCTCTTTCTCAGGTTGTTATCACAAAATCTTATAACTTAGATCTCATCAAGATATTTTACTTCAGGAACATAACCATCCTCCTCAGGCTTTTATGAGATTAATCTTCATTCTAAACGTATTCCACTAAATTCCTCTGCCGTTATGAGTCTTAAGAATAAAGAGTGGCGGTTGTGATTCCAGATTGAGTCATTGATGCATGAAACAGTTCACTTTCAGGGTCGGCGTGATAACTTTGGGGGCACACATGCAGATCCAATTTAGGGGGCCCCCTCAGCTATTCGCAAAAAGTTCTTTTTTAACCACGATTTTGTTCTTTATGTAGCTTTGGAGTTTTTGTTTACTTTTCATTCATCTATATTACCTTAAGTAAAGCATCGACGTAGATAACACCNGGGGGGTAAGGGGTAATGTTAGAGACATAGAATAAAGCAGGGGGAAAGGAAGGGGGGCTTAAGAAGTTGAAACAGGATAATTATGTAAGGGAGGAGGAGGGGGTAATGAGGGTAGTATGGTCGTTAAGGCGGATGACGAATTTTGTGAGAAAAGATATTCATTGGTAAGATAGTGGGAGAAATATCTGTGTTGAAGAATATGGAACTTTTCAAGAGAATCTAACTTGGGGCTTTTTTCACATGTTTGGAGAATGAAAGGAGTAAATGTTGGAGAATGTTGTTTTTCCAGAATATGGTTAGCAAAGTGGGAATGGGAGGAGTTGTTCTCAAATGCTTTGCGGTGTTCATTCTCTGCAGTGGCCAAACATATGGCAGATTCCGCCCATAACATTTCCATTAAGGACTTAAAATTAGTAAAAAATGTTAATTATGGTTTTGACGATTGGGAAAACTTATTTATTTACAAAAATCGTAACCATATTATGAATGACGATTTGGACTTCGAGAAAACTCTATTTACTCTGCTGGATTCCACAACTTGATTTTCTTTTGTTTTCACTAGCTTCTTTCCCGCCGACACTTTTACAGTAGATTGGTCTACCTCTGAAGATGCTGCTTTAGGCAGCGAAATGCGCATAAGGTTCTTTATCAAGTTTTGATGGTTTATGGAGCTAGTGACTACATTATTACTTCTGCCATCAGCGGTTAGTTCTTGTGATTACTATACCCAGGGATCGATTCCTGAACATCATGAAAATTTACAATTTGATACTAGAGCGATTCGGAGTCAAGTTTTAAGAGAAGATAAATTTGCTTTGGGCTTTGAACCTTGGAATAAATTTTACAATTACATTTTACAATTTTACATTACAAACTTTCGAGCCTGATACAATCCAGGCGAAAGTGTAACGGCCAAATTTTATAATTATCAACGTTAATAAGTTGGTGATAGAGAAATACGATCAATTTAATAATTGGGCTTGGGACAGATTTGTGGTATCTAGAGAGAGTCGAAGATATGTAACTACTGGGGCATTACAACAGTGGGCCATGTCTGCCGTAATGCAGTTTTTATCAAAAGAATTTAAATTTAACGCTTCGGAATCTTGGGCCAATAGATTTAAAAGAACACATGGTATAAAAGAACGTAATGTTACAAATTATGTATCTAGTAGTGATATTTCCGCAATGGATGACATCCTCTCTTTGGGAGAAATGTTTCAACGACAAACCATTTCTATAATTCCTGAATTTCACCCAGACTATGTAATTAACGCTGATCAGCCTGGTTGCGAATATCGGGCGAAAGTACACCGAACATTAAGTATACAGTGAGAAAAAAGAACGGAGGTGTTTTTAGGCTATTTCTCTACTAGAAACTTCGTGATACATAAAAACCTTAAAAAATAAAGAAAGAAAAAATGGAAAATTAAAAGGGAGGGTTTCAAGCAGCAGTGTTAAAATGTATAAGCAATCGATTCTTACAGGAGATTTTCATATTAGTCTGGAAACGAACCCAAGAACACATTGAAAAAATCTTCGCCGTTTGCGTTACAAAAACATGTCTAATGACAATATCTAGATTATCAATTCTTTATCGTTCTGGAAAGTGGTCAAAATAAATTCTCCATAATCTGCACAAAGCATACTTCATGGAAAAAATGAGTATTTGGGCCTTCTGGGATCGAAGCTATAATCGATGTCTCACTTTTCTTCGGGTTTTCCCGTTGGTACTGATACCACATAAAAGTGCCAAGTCAAAGACACTTGTAGTTCAGGCTGAGACTCCATAACCTACGTGCAGCAGTACAATGTATACTGGATTACCTACCTAACGTATATTTTAATAAATGTTGACGAGAAAGGTAAAGAATGTCTGGGAGGTAAGAAGATGAAATTAAATAACAGAAAAATTAAATTGTTTGTGAAAAAAAACGGGATAAACCTTTTTCTAGACGAAAAATTTCGCTATTTCTATGGCAATGCACGTGTGTCGCATGGTTGCCTAACCTCGATTTTCAATTGCAAATTTTGCATAAACAAAGGCGCGTTGAGTTGAACGGCCTGTTATTTTGGTGCAAGGAAAGTGTCCTGACATTTTCATGTAAATCCGTGTTACACAAACCTGCCGTGTTCCATGTTAGTAGTTAGGCATATATACAAATATTAGTGACAGAAATGGTGGGAAACTCATTTGCAATGGAGCCATCGCCGTCATGCACATTTAATATTCGGAAAGCTTCATCAGGGGAAAAAATTACACCTACAAGAGCGAAAAAGTGAAATAGGGTCCAAATTTCTCAAGATTGTTAAAATAAATCTTGAAATTTGTGTTCAGTGTGTGGAAAAATATATTGTAGAAAATGTGCAGAGAAATTAATGCATTTCCGAATGTGTGCTAAGAAATGATTTATATTTTCCGAGCATAGAAATGCCAATTATGACTTTTTCAGAAAGTAGTAGATCATTATTTTATAAATCTGAAATAAATGATATATCATAAAAAATTAAGGGGAGAGACCGAGAGGGAGAAGGGAAACGTTTCGTAACTATGTAATGAAGAATCTAGCGTTGCACCAAAGGCTATACTACTGTTAGAGAAAGACAGATAACAAAATGATTTATTCGCATANTCTGTTATTTTGGTGCAAGGAAAGTGTCCTGAAATTTTCGTGTAAATCCGTGTTACACAAACCTGACGTGTTCCTTGTTAGTAGTAAGGCATACATACAAATATTAGTGACTGAAATTGTGGGAAACTCATTTGCAATGGAGCCATCGCTGTCATGCTCATTTAATATTCGGAAAGCTTCATCAGGGGAAACAATTACACCTACAAGAGCGCAAAAGAGAAATAGGTGCCAGATTTCTCAAGATTGTGAAAATAAATCTTGAAATTTGTGTTCCGGGTGTGGAAAATGTGCAGAGAAAGTAATGCTTTTCCGAATGTGTGCTAAGAAATGATTTATATTTTCCGAGCATAGAAATGCCAATTATGACTTTTTCAGAAAGTAGTAGATCATTATTTTATAAATCTGAAATAAATGATATATCATAAAAAATTAAGTACAAGGTGATAATTATTTCATTTTCACGTGAAGATAATTAGGTGTTTCTTAAAACAGGAGATATGATTGTAAAAAAAGATTTATGAAAGAAAAACATAATTGCAGGGTGATGTAAGAATTATTGCAAGTCAAAAGAAACATTAATGCAATGAAATTTAGATAGGCAAAAACATAAAATAGTGAATGACTACATAAAAATCACATTCCTCATGTAATCTCACCTAGAAATCCATGATAAATTACTTGGTTGGACATGAAAATCTGGCATTTTCCTTCAGTTAATAGTCCGAGAAGTTGGCCACCCTGATTCCTAATAGTTTATAAACTTATAATGGCTCCCAAAGAGTTTCCAAAATTTTTACAAAGAAAATCTTTGCTCAGGAAATCTCTTTATTTATAAATACAGCAAGGACATGACACCCTATTTAGAGATACGTTCCGAAGGTTGGCAACCCTGCCTTATGAAGTTGGTACCCTTGAAATTAATTCATAATTGTTCAATAAAGATAATTGCAACTAATTACGAGGTATCTGCTCGAGATTTATCTGAGAAAATAATTGCAAGAAATTTTATAATTATCAACATTAATAAGTTGGTAACCCTGCTTAGAAGTGAATTTTATAAATCAACAAATGCCTTATACCGATTTGGCGGGGCCAAAAGCTGCATATTAGAAATTTACATCGCAAAATTCGAAAATTTTTTCCGCCCTCGTTTTTGTATGGGATTTGTTCCTGAGAGTGAACGAGTGCTTTTCTATGTTTGTTATCAGATGCAATAGAATTTTTTATTAAAATATTACTGACTTTTGTCATTACATCGGACCTTCTACTACATATTTCTAAAGTATGAGGTTCATAGGTCTAGTTTTACCTCGAAAATTTTTCTAAAATATGATACTGTAAATTTAGGACATCAGTCCGCGTTTTGTTTAACAAATAAAAATGTAAACAAATGACAAGGTAAAAAATATCATAATTGTTTAGCTAAAGGTCCATTCTTGAAGAACTGCTAAAGATTTGACTTATAAAAGGCAAGTAAATATTTAAATAGGAATTTTAAATTCTAGGGGTCAAATGACCCCTTCCCGTCCTTCTAGGTAGGGCGAAACTCCCGTCCTCCTAGTGTTAATAGGCAAAAGAGAAAGGAGGAGATTGGAAGAGTGAAAGGAGAAGGAAAGCTGCAGGTGAATAGCGAAGGAGTTGCAACAAAGTATGAATCAATAGGTTAAGGAGCGTTGCTTTGGGTGGAAGGGGCAGTGAGGAAGACAGCATGAGTTTGGAAAATATGTTCATTCACTACAGCAAAGTTGAAATTTTTTATGGAGAAGGATTTCAAATTGTTCGAGTAAATTTAATCTATGGCTCTTACGTTTTATGAGAAATGTACGGGGTGAAAACTGGACGAATAGTTAGCAAGGATGAGGTGTATCGCAAAGTGTGACCTTAAGGAACCAAAATTAAAGAATGTCTTATGCTCTTTCATAAGGATCTCGCATTTTCTCCCAGTTTGACCAATGTAGATTGCTTGGCAATCAGAGGAACTTAATTTATACACTCTGGGCATTTTTAATGGGGGAATACTATCTTTTAGTTTACAGAGGAGTAACTTGAGTGTGGATAAGCTGTAGAGGGCTGATTTTATGTTGTTATCTGTAAGCAATAATCTGGAAATTTGAAAACATAAGTTACGCAGAAAGGGAATCCGTCTCCACGTGACAGGACCGGGAGATGAATTGGCGGAGTAAACAGACTGGATTGCAAGCTTCTTTTGTTTTTATAAGCATATTGTCGGTGATGTTTTAGCGGTAGTTAATCTTCTTAGCAATAAAGTAAGTAATATCTAATTCTCTGTGAAAATTATCTGGGGAGAACGGGATATTTAGGAGTCTGTTAAGGAATGAGTGGAAAGCGGCTAGTTTTTGAGAAAGGTGGCGATTTGAGGAAGCAGGAATTATGTGTTCAGTAGAGGTGGGTTTTCTATAGATGGAAAAGTGGAAGCAATTGCTTGATAGGGAAATGGACAAGTCAGGGAAATTGAGGTTGTTGTTGGATTCAAGTTCATAGGTAAATTTAAGGTATGGGTGTAGGGAATTAATATTGTTAACGAACATATTAATCCGGCGAGTGAATTTGATGCAAAGTCATCGAGATTTATTTTTCTTAATTTTCGGTCTGTAATTACAGATTTTTTCGCCTATACGTTTTCATCCCTTTCTAATTTGACACCCTTTCTAATTTTGATGTATGCGTACCGTCCGAGTTTAATCAAGACGAAAGAGTTTCTCTGTTACTTTTCCCACTGTTGTATGTGCAGACTTTTATTCCTTTTATGCGCAATATGAGCAATTACTCACTTAGTAATGGTTAGAGGCTGAGGTTTTGCGTAAATATTTGAAATTAAGCATTTGAAGAAAAACAGGAAATAAAAAATGAAAAATAATTACTCTATAATACGCATATGCAAAGTGAATTAATAGTAAATATGACAATTTTCGCATACACTAAATACAATATATTGCTAATATTCTATTTTCCACTAGAAAGTGGAGACTCCAATCCAGTTTTTCAACTTTTTTCGCTGATCTCATCATAACAAACGTGTCTCTTTCTCCTTCGCGTTATTGATTCATTAGCTAAAATTGAACGAGATTGACCGTTATTTATTTTTCGTCCCGAAAAATGCGCGTGTAACTTGTCATTCGAGTAACACCCTCAAGTTTTATTTAAAAAAATGTAATTTAATACCGCGAGTTTAGAAGGTAGTTTTGTTATAAATAGATTCATGATCTTGGAAACATTCGGAGCGGACCATTAAGTCCCATGTCAATCTGTTATCTTTTTCGGTCCATTTCATTATTTCAATAATTTATGCTCCCATGTTTTTCCAGTGCAGGTTTCAATCAATCATCGCGGCATATTATTTGCCAGCGCTTAATGACAATGTCGCTGTTTTGTAATGAGACTACTTCCGATCTTCCAGCCTTACTTTTTGCTCCTTTCTCTCGCTATCATTTGTCAGCTATTTGATTTTTAAGCTCTTCCTGAACATGGCTTCTTGCTCCGCTTGTTTTACTTTTCCTTCGTCTCCAAAAATATATTATATTAGTTAAAATGTTGTGTATTTTGCAGTAAATTGCTGAAATAGTATGTCTTTCAGTTTCCGCAAGCTATAATTATGATGCATTTTTTATAGAAAACAATAATTATCATACAGTTACAAAGTTACCAGGAGTATGGTGGTGAGTTGGAATGGTAGGTTGCCTTGAAACGGCTGAATACGTATAATGTATAGCCGGCAGAGATTCGCTTACCTGCCGCTGCCCGGCCAGTATTGAAAATAATAGTATCTCCATAAAATACGCACATAAATGGAGCTTAAAGAGTTTGTTGTATCGATTTGTTCACGGAAGAAATGATTTGAAATGTGTTAGTTTTCGCTATCTCTTTTTACTTAATCATTGTTTAAATTTCGTTTGCTCAGAATTTGAATGTATTTATAATGTATTACAAAAAGAGTCTCTTTATATGGTGATAAACTCTAGGGCTGGATGGATTCTCATGCCCCCCACCATAAGCTCTGGAGAGGGGATGAGGTGACTAGGAAAGATGAGTGGTGAGGTAACCCTTAATTTCCACACTGAGCTAGGATACTTTAAGAAGAACAAGTCCGCGTGAAAACAGTACAGTGAATCTAAGAATAACATTTCTCGTAGTTTTCAGAAGAAATAACTAAGATAAGGTCGGCAGCACTCATTTCTCAAATCAAATCTTCTTTCTAAAATAAACATCAAAATATGCTGGAAATATATGTGGAATATGAGTGACGAAAACAGAAGAACCGGGTTAATCAAGAGGGTGGTGAATGAATGAAAATTAAGTGATCAGCGTGAAATGCTTTACGTGAAAGATGGATCGAGGCACAATGAATAGTGTGCGAGGAGAATGTGATTGGTGGTAAAGAGAGAAGACCGAGAAAAAGCTGGTTTACGGAGATGAAATAGATATTGAAAAGAAAAACTGAATGCAGCTCGAGGAAGAATAGAGCACACGAGGAATGAGGTGTAGATTTGTCCGAAATAAAATATGTAAGCAAGGATTACAAAGGAGAACTCATAATAAACGAAGCAAATGACATGCTTTACCCGATTGGATATCAAAAGACCGATATGTATACACATGTATGTGATATACTGGAATCGCGCCCCTTCTCCATATAAGGGGGAAAAAAGCTCGAAATATTACGCATCCGAAAATCAAGGAAAAAGAGATAAGGAATATGGCGATGAAAATACCTCGGGCAATTGGCATCATTTACATATTCCATGCGATGAAGGAGAATAGCTGCCTTCGCAAGAAATAACATTTAATAAGAATAAAAAACTAGTATGATCTTTTCTGGTGTAGAATTCAAGTGAAAAATATTTCCTCCGTCGAATGTAATTGGGATAGAATGATGGACCACAACTTCAATGTAAAGATTAACGTTTTTTTTTTTCAATTAAACAGCGCAATGAAAACTCGAAAAGAAATTCGTAGTTTTTGTCAGCTTTTAATCCACGGACATTTTCTTCGAGCAAAAGTCTATCGTTTAAATACGTTTAAATATACTTTTTCGTTGCTTCTCTACTTGTACTTTTAAAATTGTAATCGTATAATTAGTTTTATTCTTTATTTCTGTCTTATCATATATTAAAATATTGTATACTTTTTGTTTCATGGTATTGTCGTTTTCAATACTTATACATGGCATAGTGCTGTTTATAGGTTTCTTTCAAATAAATAAATAAGAATAAAGAGGAAGGGCATGATTAACGTAAAGGGAAATGGTATTGACGTGAGAAAGTTATGATTTTACAGAAGGACTTAGAATTGGTTGCTTGCGATCAAGGCTACATAAAGTGCTCGGGAGAGATAGACGAATAGGGGAGAGATAGGGTTCGATGTGTAACTGTTTTCATTTTATATTTCTCTCACCCTCATAATTGTTTGATTTTTAACACTAAATTGGGAAACGTTTCAACATAAATTATTTTTTAAACCATATCAGATTTATGGTCAATATAAAAAACGAAACGTAAAGATTACATACTAATGTGTGAATGAAATACAGTCCGTAAAGTATTCAGCCTGAAGGTTGGCTTGTAGATAAAACGTTCCATTATCAGGTAGGTAGTAAGGGAATCAGGCTTCCAAAATGAGGAGTGAGGTATTTTGCCTTTGTTTTCCTCATTAATCGAGGATCGTATTAGTGGAAGTTGCCCACGTAAGTGTAGCACGTTAACATTATCAACAATACTCTCTATGACATTCAAGAAGTGGCCAAGTTGAATGACATTATTTAGTAAAATTTATACCATAGTAGAGCTTTCAAATTATTACAGATATGATTCAGACGGACACATGAGTTAATATGAAGTGTATTCTTCTCAGTTCCGTAGCAAACGAAAAATTAAAAATATTTAATTCGTCGAGATATGGTAGCAGTAATATATAAAACACATCGCTTATTTAATGGCTGGCTAATGAATGATTTTGCAGTTAAGGAGGTAAGGAACGAGGTTTAAAAATAATGCTATTTGGGCTCCCGGATAGCCAAGTGGGCAACGCGTTCGACTTCGGCGAAAGCGGTCACGGGTTCGATTCCCAGTGTGGGCCTACGTGCGAAATGACCAAAGCAGTTGAAGCAAGTTTAATAATACTACTACTACTACAATAATACTATTCATATCAATAGATGAAAATAGCTGTGATGCGACGCTTAAAATGCCTTGGGTTGCCCATTTTCTGCAGCCTAGTTGGCAAAATTTCAGAGGATGCTCATCTGTTACTGAAGGCGACATAAAAAAAACTCTCAGTGAAGACCTAAGCGGATGTATTGGCAGGAGAAGTTAGCTGCGGAAGAGTCACTCATGTGCATGGTAAAGAGAGAGTGCGAAGGGAACGACGGTGGCGCCATCCCCCGGAGACAAAGGAAAGGACGCACCCCTAGGTAAACTCCCGTTCCGCCGTTCAAAACCGTGCACGTTTTCTTGACACTTGGGAGCGTATGTTTGACGTGCTTACTTCCTTCCCTCGCCCACGCGATTCGGTTCAACAGAGTGAAGAATCAATGGGGAGCTTGTCGTGAATCCCCAAGATATGTTCCGGACAGTCCAGGAAAACGAAATAAATATCATTTCTTGCATTTCCCACCAATAAACCGAAATTTCGTATCGCCTACTTATTTTAACGAAATAATTATCCTCTAATATAACTGAAAAGCGATGAGATACGCATGGTACACATGCTTTGAATTTAGAAGAAGAAATTGAAAGAGAAAATCTTTGATGTCCCACGTGTGCGCAGGAGTTCGGAGCCATCTTCGATGGACCCTCCGCAGTACACCGAGTCCCATCATAGCCCATGAAATCGAAGGAGGGATCGTTCTGTCGTGGTAGCTTAGAGGACAGAGCACCCACCCGTGAAAGTGGAAGACCCGGGTTCGATTCCCGGCTACGACATTCTTTTTCTCTTTCAATTTCTTCTTCCTCTAATATAACTGTCTAATCTATATAATTTGTTTGATGTTCCATACATAAGATGCAAAATACTTCATGACGTATAATAAAACTTTGTGTTGATGATGCATCGTGAAATTTTGAAAAACAATGCTGAAAGAACTCTGATTACATACGGTGAAGATTTCACCTCGAAGACAAAGAAAAATTTTTAAATTTTCAGAATCGTCCGTTTTATTTTAGACGCAAAAATTCAGATTTACATTTAAGATAAAAATAGGTTGTTCATTGTCTAAAAAATATAAAAAATTATTAT
>KZ308857.1:337729-387921 GCA_000376725.2 Ladona fulva | reverse complement strand
CGTCTATTTTATCAAAGTTCTCGGAATTTCGAATTTATATGAATGATTCACGACTAAAATAAGATTCTATGGTTATTTTCCTTTCTTGTGACACTTGTCTGAATTTCGTAAGACCATTGTTTCTAATTTAATTTTGTAAAAGAAACGACCTCTGCAAATAATGAAAACTTAATTTACGTACATCTCTTATGGAAACGTATTTTGTGCTCCTGGGTTCGAACCCGGGCTATACAGAGATGAGAATAGTTTTCCTGGGGGTTTCAGCATCGTAGAAACACAATGCAGTTTGTTTCAGATCTCTAAGTCAAACCGTTTCTGAGATAAATAGGGGGACGGACAGACATTTGCTTTTTATATATATGATGGCCCCTTTCGTGTATAGTTTGATAAATCTGGGAAGATCCTACAATTTAGAATTCACTTCTAGATATCCTTCGTAAATCATTACGACTTTATACTTCTAATTTTCCCTAGATTTCTTATCTGCCATGAATAGTACTCACTGAGGAAACTATTCAAAAATGATTCCAGAAAAACCACGTAGTGTATGGTTTTTACCACCCTCGGCTTCTCGCTCGCAAAAAGACGCACTTTTTCCCGCGAATATTTCATCTAAAATCGGCCTGCGTCTTATGGGCCGAGGGTGAGCAGTTTTTCTTATGTCTTATGGATATAAGTAGTAATTGTAAACAATGTTGCACTTTGACTCGTGGGTTTTATCTTCTAATCTCCACGGAAGCCTTTCTAGCCATGTTGCGCTCTCCTTTCATTCCTCCGTAAATCGATGCTCTTTTACGAATATTGTTTCTTTGTTTCACTTAAAAGCAGCTTACGTTCCTGTGTATATAATTTTTGCTTCGTTCGCCTGAAAAACTACGGTGCGTCTATTGAGCCGGGCAATACGGTATGTACACATGAAAATGTATATTAAGGGCCCTTTTTCATGGAAACTTGGAAATGGAAGGAATAAGCTAAACGTTTCCGAATCTAAGCGTTAAAATTCAACCGGAAGGCTTTCCGTTCCACCATGGGATATCCAGTTTTCATTCCGATCACAAAAACATCAACCGTTGTACTAATTTATCTATTTCTTACATGAAAAATTTCAATTAACTCAATTGGCCATGAATCTTAGTGGATTTCTAGCAAATCCTTAATATTTTCTTTTGATTAATCAGAATCTATCAGTTTACTATGAAGGCTGTTGCTTCAGTCATTTTATTTCATGAACCAAGGCATGAGATTAATAGAAATTTATAACTTAATTCTGAAGAGCTCCATCAAATTTAAAATGTGTACCATGATTCACTTCTTATGATAAAAATATCATGGAAATTAATTTGAATACGAATGAGTTGATAGAACGATACACAACATAATTGGAATCAAATTTCTCCAAAACTCTGAAATTCTCCGTTTCTTATTAATAATATTTTTCTAGCATGCGAGTTTTAGCGAGATGTTAGACTCTTTAACTATTCGATGACAAAATATTACAAATATTTGTCTTAAGTAAGGGTTAAATAGGTTAACTAAGCAGTTCGTGCGGTAAACAATAAGCTTTAATCAGTTCCGCCTAAATTCAAGCACGGATCGTGGAGCATGGAAATACGTTTCAATGTGAGCGTCACGGGTGCTTATTTTCATGTTAAAACTATCTAAATTCATCATNGGCGTTTACTAGTACGTGAAAATAAATTCTGAAAATTTGATTTCTCTGAAGTATGAAGCCTTTCCAGCCAGCAGTAGTTTCTGATGGTAGCAGTTATTCGACCATAAGTTTTCATTGAATCCATCAAAAAATATAGTTCGGCCCTGCAAATATAGAAAGTTTAGAAGTTTTGTAATTGATTTACATAAAACAATCGTTGAGAGATTATTTCATATTATATTTTCCAGATTACTGATTTCGAATTAAAATAATTTCCGAAATAAGCATTTGATTTCATCCCGACTGTAAAGAAGACGTTCAGTTCGCACTTCCCTTAAGTAATACACTACACGCGTACCTGAATTCGTTAAAAATATTTTTTCAGCCTCGAATATTTCTGTGTATTAAATGGACACGCGGAGATTTTCCTACTTAAGCATGAAAAATTAGTAATATGAGATAATTTTATTTTTACAAATCTTATTTGATGTATTTTACCTTAGAATACAAGTTAGGCTCCCAGATAACCTAGAGGGTCTGCGTTCGCCTTGATTAAAAGATTCCTGGCAGGAGCCTATATTTGCGAAATAAACTCATCTGTTGAATCACTTTTAACGATATTACTGTTACTACTACCACGTAAGGGAACGGGCGATGTTCATCATCAAATTCTAAAGGCAGAGTCGCAGTAGCCACTTCTCTCTTTTCATTGATGCTTCCTTAAGGCTAGCATACGATGTCAAGTGCACCTCCTTCTCCATGTTCTTGAAGAAAGAATCTCTGTGACGTCCTCGATTTTTCTTTCCTACAACTTTTCCTTTAATTATGTTTGTACTGATTATGCCTCAGTACATGTCCAGTCAGTTTAGCCCATCTTTTTCCTATTGTCTTTGAAATCGATCTATTTTCTTTCACTTCTTCTAAATCTTTTTCATTAATACACTCCAAACAATACACTCACAACAATACACTCCAAACAAACGTTTTGTTGAACTTCTTGGTCTTCAAGCTTATATAGTTATTAACTAATAGATTCTTCTCGTTTTGAAATGCTTTTTTCACTAAGGCAATTCTTCTCTTGATTTCTGTCATACATCTATTATCGTTGTTAATAATACTCCCTGGGTAGCAAAAATTTTCAACTTGATCTTAGGTTTCCAAGAGAGTAGCTTCTTGCTTTTAACGGAATATAATTCAACTCATTTCCATGAATGTTTACTCATTTCATCGTATTCTTGGGCAGCATTTTTGCGTTGGATCCCCCAAAACCGTTCGAANAATTCCTATTCATAAAAAAATGAAATCTATTTGTCCTATAAGATATCTTTTCACGAAAAAAAAAATCTAATGATTTATCTTGGTTTCCGTTATAGGTTCATGAAAGTTTCTTTTAAAGTTATACGTTTACTCAAACGTTTTCTGTAATTAGTTACTTTAAATGTTGCATTCTGTTTTCCTAACAGTATCGCCTAGGCCATTGTGTGACTGGGATAAAATCCAGGCTGTGGAAATAAAATCCGCGGGCATTAAAATTTTTGATCCTGCGCTCATAGAAGTAAAATTTACACAAATGTTCACTGCGTCGTAGAGAGATGAACGGAGTCTTCGGCTAAATCATTGATTACATTGAAAAAAGTTGATAAACTAAAATAACTCTTATTCAAATCATTTTATCGGTATCCTGCTTATCCCTTGGCGATGATCCAATTTGTTTGCTGATATTTATTGTGCTGGACTACGTTTCCTACACTTGATTTTGCTGCTATTTACTTATATCCTGTGTATTTTGTAAAAGGTAGTTTGATTTAATCTAAAAGAATATCACCCTCACATACTGAAAATTGAATTGGTCACCCACACAACCTTACCTTGGCTCTCATAGAGACTGATAATTAGATTCGAAAAATATTTCCACTAATATTATCTTAATTAAAATCCTTTCTCATAAATTATATCTAAAGTGTAGGTACGATATAACGAGTATGACTGGATTTTAGAACGTTGTTCAAATACCCTAATTGTCTACAAATGAACAATACATAAATACATACATCGAAATCTTTGAACTCAATTTGAAATTCCATTTCTTTTCACTAGCAAAGCTAAAAGAATACAACTAGCAACCGAAATTATCATTCGGCATATCTACGAGAAAAAGTAACCGCTGCTAACACTCCTGAGTCCGTATTGATGTCATATAGTATCCATATTTTTATTAATATTATATTTTTCATTTCATATAATAATCAATTACTTTTTCTCATAATAATTGTCACATAATATCTAACGAGCTATAATGAATGATGACAATCATTTTGTTACTCCTAATTAAATATGTAGTATGAAAATTGTTATTCATAGGGCCATTGTGCTTTACCAAGTGATCACACTCATTTAAAGTGAGAAAATCAGGGGCAAGGAACCACTCTGGTCAGCTTTCCTGGTCGCCTTATTCCCTCTCCAAAGCTGTTTGTAGCTAATAGTGGAAGGATTCAGCCAGCCTACGGACTGACACTGAACTGACAGAAAAAACGTCATAAACTAAATTCATATAAGTTTACAAAATACCTATCCCACCTTATACTTCATATTACGTTTTATTATTTTCATGATAAGTTTAGAGAGTGAGCTGGAAGCTCTATTAAGTTTCAAGAGCTCTAAATTTCTCTTCAGTTTCGAAGCATGAATATAATGTTTGTTGTCATGCTAAAAATATCCTCCCTGAGAAAATAAACATTAAGCATCACTTAGTAAGGCATATTTAGATACGTTAAACGTAAGGCCTAAATTTTAGAATGGAAGGAAAATCGATTTCAGCGCTTTAAAATTTGTAACAACTTTTCCTTTAAAGCCCTCCATTCTTTTAACTTTTAAATTCTTTTGAAACTAGGAGTGTTTATCAAAACTGTTTACTTTCCGCATTAGTTTAAGATTTAAAAGACTTAAAGGATGAAATGCACAGCACATACTTGATCGCTATCACTTCGAAAACCACATAAATGTGAAAATTATGCTAGGATTTTCGTCATGTTATCGAGACATGGTTAAACAAGAATTGGAAGCGATTTTGGAGGCTTTAAGTGCTAATTCTGAGGATTGCGTGACGTGCAAAAACTCAGACTTCACGCCATTCGCAATTCATTCACAGTTATTATGGAAAGAGCACTTTGTAACCTTAAGCTCTTACGCTGAAAAATTAATTAATTCCGTATAATTTTAAAAGTCTCAGTTACTTTAGCATTTATTTACCTGTGCAGATGTAAGTCCTACATAAATATGTCTAAGTACACACTTACGAACAGGGCCAATGTAACGCTGAAGTTCCTAAGAGAGACGACGTATGCTGACATGCCATGTTATGAGGCAAGCGAGGTTTTTCCTGATGGTCAAGATCTTTGGAGATAATTCATTCACGTATGAACGGGGTATCAGGATACGTAAATACTGTAAGTGAACCGTTCTGACGCAGACGTAAATTTTAGTCGGAAGAACAGTTACACGAAAAAAATGAGAGATTGCATTAAATCATAGGCTTATTATCAACTAACTTAGTATCAAGCTTCTGACAGAGTCATGTCGGAAAACCGTCAGGTAAAGCAACAACCCCATGTCATGAAACTGAGTTATAGTGTTATGGTTTCACAAAATAATTTCTTTCTGAGTATAAATATCGGGTATTATTATTTCACATGCTTCCTGGTAAAACTCTGGTGTAAATGGACGATATATAGTTGACGAGTAAAAAGGTTTGGCATAAGTTATAGCTACCACGATTTGTTACAAACTTATAGTATAATCTTTTAATTAAAATTGCAAATGATTCTATAAGTATTATTTTCATATTCCGCATAATTTGGATAATCGCCTTTTTCTTCTTTCGCATTATTCTTTGGTGGTATATAAGTGAGAAAAAGAACACACGGCATCACAGCTGCCTATGGGCATACTGTAAGCGCAAACCTACCCGATTAAAGATGTCTAGTACAAGTATAAGACAAAAATATAATTGTATCTAAATCCTCATTCAAAAATGTTAGGTCTATGGATAATATTTTGCATTCGCTTAGACTGATAGGTCTATACGATTTATATTTCCTTTATATTTTAACATTTCGTGCATGAGCGCTCTAATGGTCACTTCCATATTGTCATTACTCATACATCTTATTATTTCCTTCTCCTATGGATGTTCCATAGAATTCCACATTACATTCGGTTCTTTGGTAGAATTCTCAATTTTTCGCGTATAATTCGGGTTTTCCATAAATTTCGTATAAGGGACGTGGAATATATCAAAATTAGCCGGAAAATATGTTTCGCTAAAAATAATCTAGCCATGTTACGAAATTAAGATATATATATGCATATACTTATAATATCCGCACTTTCTGTTCCTTCGAGGATAACAATTTAGATATCAATAATTACCGTTTTCTACGGGCTTCAAATGTGGTACATTCATTTAGTCATCTTAAAAAATATCCAATAAATGAGCAAATATTAATATATGTATATAAAAGAATATACGTTCACATTTGTTCATAGGCGATGACGTGAAATTCGGTACCCATTATCCTTTTCCTTCATGATATTCTTATAATCCTTTGCGTTATCTCAAGGAATGCAGAATAGACATTCATTGTGGGCATGGAAAGTTACACACAATCACGCCTTATATTTCCTCGACGCACGCATCCCATTCATATATTTCTTTCTTTCATGTCCATTCACGACCGACGTCCCGTCCACCCTTGTCCTTGGATTGCTATCCCAACAGCTACGTGATGCTTCGTACACCATTGCCTCTGTCCAAAGCTCGCATTAGCTAAATAATCAACGTTTCATGATTTATTTTCGCAGGTTTTTCTTTCTTCTTTTGGAAAAGTTTGGGAAATAAATGTGAACAATCGTGAATATTTGAATTGTAATTCCTTTTTAGATGAACTACAAAATTATTAAATGCAGATCATCTTTTATGTAGGCTTTATTTTGTTTCTCGAAGGGGAACATGCTTAAATCATAATTGGAGCCTAGCATGAAGTCTGATGCAAGGAGAGGAGCGAAATCGCATATGCAACATTATGACGATTTCAAAGCGCGCAGACCAGAGACTTCAACGGTGAGTCCCGGAGACTTCAACGACCGCCTAGCTAATCGGCCGTCTCTAATCACAGCCAAAGGCCGCAAACTCAAGGAAATCACCATATCGCCGTAACTAAATCCCTTCCGTTTGACTCCGATTGTTTTTCTAGGCGGAACTTTGAGGGAACAAATTATTGTAATTTAATTACACCCCGAGTGGCGCGCGGATATACCCCGAGGCGTCTTTCCACCCTTCAGACGCGTTTATAAAAGCATACGGCGGCACCTTCGCTCACTTTCTTACAGACTATGGTGCGATGGTCGGCGACGGGGAGAGACGACGGCGGAAGATATTCGCTGCACTTCTCCTCTGACGTATCCGCGGGGCGACCAACACCCACTCGCCACACCAAATCGCAGCATCCGCAACCGGTTCTCACGGCGGCGCGCCCACCACCCCTTCTCATCACACTCGCACTTTTAGGCTCGCGCTCATGCTCCAAGCGAAATAAAAGTAGGAAGCGGTGCCCATTCACACTCAACAAAGCCACGCCCTTTACCGGTAAAGATGTGGGCGTAATGGACCATTTCGCTTCGCAAATCACGATTTCTCACCGTGGTTACTACGATTCTTGTAAGCGAGTAATACGGAGATACGGGCCGTCTTTCTTTCTGACGTCCGCGCACGCACGCATTTGAAATATCCGCGTTCGAAAAAACCTTCGAGACGAGCGCCTCGAAGCGATCGCACCTTAGCTTCGACTCATGCAAAGGATATGACGAATGAGACATGCGTGTGCATTCATTTGCGACCGTATTTTGTTTCGATGTACTCGCGCGTTTGTGCGCATGATTGTATGCACGCACGTGTATATATAAACGCTTTTATGCTTCGTGTCTTTGTCAGTAAGAGGACGGATTTAAAAAATGGAGAGGAAAATAAAAGGGGAGGGTGGACCGCCATGCATTCGCTTAGCCGGAGTGCGCTATGGGTTTACACCGTGGGAATCCCCACTGACTAAAGCACAAATTTAGCGGCTGACATGTCGTGAATGTATTATCTGATTAATGTGCGAAGACCTCAAAGATTTTGTTCCGCAAGAATTATTGAAGAAATACAACTTCGAATCTTTGGATGGCTGATGGATGTTTTCTCACGAGGGTTTATTTGTATTGAATATCTTTAATTATAGTTAGTGGTATGCAGATGAAAATGTATTCTCCACAATTCTTTATGCTTAGTTCGAGCGATATCAGTACTAAGAAAACTATTAATTATTATTATTTTATTGGTAACGTATTAATTTAAAGATACCATGGTTTATCGAAAATATAGCATCACTAATAAAGTGATTTGGAAATTTCAGTTTGTATTTAGGTCACTGAAATCTAGCTGCATAAGTCATTAAAATCATCAAACTCTACTTAAAATCGAACGGCCGTCGAGTTTATATTCATCTGATCAGAAAAGGATTTACCGACAGCAAACCGTCTTCTGGAATTGAGATTTAACCACTCTCATCTTAGAAACAAATTGTTATCAGTCACGGAAAAGTCTAAAATATCTAATACCTGAGATAAATGCAATCGATTTTTTTACGTTCGTTAATCACCCAAGGCATTGAATAGACATCCCTGGTACTACGCAAGAATTAAATATGTACATATACCTATCAACATCATTCTCTCAACTTCTTCGGTCATTTAACATGACATTAATAACGGTATTTTCACAGAATTTTAAGAAAAAGGAAACGTGCTAATTTTTACTTTAAGGCCAACATTATTATAAATATATGGTGCGTATGCAGTCAGTTAATTCACTTTTTCCTCATTACTTTCCGTATTTATGGCGCAGTTATGAGTAAATTGAAAACAAGAATTCCCTCAAAAATAAAAAAAACACGTGCACAGTTTCCTTCTTAAGTCCAAAATTATATATTTCCTAATCAACAGATGCTTTCCACTCAAGGAAGATATAAGTTATCCAACGACTGCTGTAATTCGCTGATTGGCAAATGAACGAATTAAGAAAAATGATATTACCCTAAGTCGAAATTGAGCAAGGGGATCGGGATAGTAGTCTCTAAGACAGATTCGGAACGCTTTGCAGGGTGTTATTCGCCACTGCAAATAGTTTCTTTGTGTCTAAAATCTAGCAGAATCTTTACTTGGAGACGTACCTTCAGAGCGGTGGCCTCGCACCCTCCGTGGTGCAACGTACTGGGCTTCGTCACGGAGGGCTTCGTCGGGTGCCGTGTGGGGTCCCGCTCCGTCTGCTCTCGCTCGGACCCCAACTGCCTCCCTCAACAATCAATCATCCGCGGGCCGCAGTTGGTCGAAGTGCCGGCTACTAGCTATGCAAATCGGACTCTGGTTGGTTGACAGCACTCTATTCACTGTTCGCCACAATACGGCACGGAGCCTGGCCACGCCGCCCATCCCGCCTCCTCCCCCGCCCCCACGGCCGCCTCCCCCTCGCGTCGAGCCGGTCCGAGGCCGGGCGCGGCCGAGACGGCCAGAACGAGCGCGACCTTAGGAAGGTCGGTCCCCGGAGGTGGCTATTGACGGCGTTGCAGAAGACGCTCTGTGGGGGAGGGGCGGGAGGAAGCGGCCGGAGATCACGGCCGTCGCTTCCGCTCATCTTTTCCTCACATCCGTTCTCTCGCACGACAAATCCTTTTCCGCTTGGGTCGGAATCGTTAAAAGCTGATGTGCGAGAAATGATGCTCACTTCGGAGAAGGGGTTATCCAGGTGTGAATTTGATGCTCTAAAAAGTCTTCGGATGCAACCGAAAACAGTTAACGGCCGTGCAATCCAGTTAGGATACAATTGTCGGAGACGAATGGTACGAAGTATCCTCAGAGTTTTAATACGGGGGCGTTGTTTCCCAGTAACCAGAAATCGCGATTGTAATGGATTTCAGCTTAATATTAAAAAAATATGAATAAATAAAAAACGATTTCGGATACTAGAACGAAGGATTCTGCTTTATAATGATCATAAAACAATGAAACGTAAACCTTTTCATCGCATAAGTGACATCATCACCATCATGCTTGATACAGTGCCAACAAAGGCTAGTTCTGCTTTTATTGCTTTCGAACTTTTTCCTTTAGCAATGGAATCCCATAAAGTTTACAGTGGTCACGTCAATATTGCAACCATTTGAAAGTATCCCTCCATTTCAAATGTTCTAGAATTTGTGATTGTGATAGGCTTGCTATCAACGTAGAAAGTTGTAGTTCGGTAATGTAACGTATGAGGATCAACTTCAACAACAAATCAACAACAACAAAAACAAATCAACAAAGAAAGAACCGATTTCTATTAAAGATGAAATAGGCAGAAGAGCGAGACATCTATTTTCTCAAATTGAAAAGATGTTTTTCACAAAGAAGACTAGGGCGATCGAAAAGCTAAATTTTACTTCGAATGAAAATCTTCCTGCGAGTTGTGTTGAGTTTACTTAAGGACATACATCAAGAAGATTGTTATGCTACGGATTAAATTGATATTTGTATGTAACTTTGATTAATGTCTCTCAACGATTTGTACGCACCTAAACAGTAGTTCTGCAATTTTGTACCAAGTTGAACGCTATGCCTATAAATTATATTCATTTCTATAAAACGAAAACAACGGCTTAGTGCGAAATGACTTCGACTGTTGAAGCGATTTTAAATTATTAATATTCATTTAATTTTGTGTACTGTTTACTTGCCGACTTTAGAAAAGATTCCATCGCGAGCCTATTTGTCCCTTTTACATCATTTAGCCTGGATCCAACGGTTTCGGATAGATTTCTGTTCAAAATATACTTGATTAGCATGAAATATTGTCCCCTTTATCTTAAAGGACCACTCTTTTTGTTATTTATTTAGCAATATCATTTTGGGAAGTAATGAGTGTTTGGGAAGTTATTATTAATCAATGCGATAAAAATATTGAATGCTATTGATGTTGATAGTGTCCAAGTATGAAAATAATGGTATTCTGCGGCTCTTAATGTCTTAAAATGTTTACTTGAAATACAATGTACGCTAATTAAATCATTAGAAGTTATAATTCATCTAAATGTAAGCTATAAATGTATAATTAAACTTTTCATTGATTTAGAAATCGCTGAATTATGTGCCAATATTTGCTATTTGCTTGTTGATGATTACTTGTACTTTTTGTTTTTTCCTCTATATCTTTATATATCACTTTACCTTAATTCTCACTCATCTTTCCGATACTTCCTCTCTCCTTTACCTTTTTCTCCTTTCTTTTTTCTTCCCGGACTCTTCACCCACTCGTTTCTTTGCGTATTCAGAATAAAATACACATTTTCTTCAAGTCAGTAACTAATTGTGCTCTCCTATCTATTTTCAACGAATTTTACCTATTTACCGGCTGATTTATTTTAATTTCTCGAAAGAAAATACGAATTTTTCTTTCCTTTTTTCATAAAATAAAACATTATCTCTTATCGAATATTTCGGTTTATTACGCATAAATACTCATTTTCTCTCTCAATCTGCATACTACCTGTTTCTTCAATCAGTTGACATTTACGTTTTCCTAACCATCCAATGGTTTGGAACTGCGAAATCATTTTTCTCTTTTACTTTTGATTCTGAGGTGATGTCATTCCAACATCTGACCTGAATGTTTCTTTCTCGTCTGTTTCTTTCAGACTACTACTTATTTACATTAGATATTACTTTCCTTCCGCCATTTTCATTCATATCTTCTTCGTTTGTGCTATCAAAAAGTGTACTTAATTTTTTAATACATTTGTAAATTAGTCTTCTCCAGTGATAAACCTACCAAAGCTACCAGTTCCATCTAATGAACATTTTCTTTATGTAACCAGATTTAATCAAATGAAATACTTCATATTATGAAATATATGTGTACGATGACCGCTTGTTTATTATATATGCACTTATATGGGATAATTCATGAAATCAACATTCAACAATGGCCTTAGTCGTAAAAGGGATGGGTGGTTTATTTCCCAAAAAAATTACGAATTTTCCGTCTATTTTATCAAAGTTCTCGCAATTTTGAAATTACATGAATGATTGACGACTAAAATAAGATTTTATGATCATTTTCCTTTCTTTTGGCACTTCTCTCAATTTCGTAGGACCATTGTTTCTAATTTCATTTTGTAAAAGAAANGATTGAAAATGGCTGATGATGATGATATATATATATATATATATATGAGATTAACAACAATTATCTTTCTTTGGCCTGCATTCTAGCAGAAGAAGCCTGCTGAAATGCAGGCCAAAGTAGCAGAAGAAGCCTGCTGGAATGCAGGTGAAATAACACCATCAGACAATAACCAACATGGCAGAGAATCTGGAAGTCATCCTGAAATCTACAGAACATCCTGAAAATCTATATACTTACATCAATAATCTTTGTTTCGACACTAACAAACCATTATAATACTGGGAAAAAGTGTTACATTTTCCCAGATTTCACCTACCACATTAGTGAGAGATCATTTTTTAGATGTTACCTTGCATAACCAATTGCATTTTAGGTGATAAAATTAGCATGTACATTTTAATTCACCATATGGAAGTAAAATTTTGCTAGTGGTAGATGTTTAAAAAAGCCTACATACCTTATTACTGTGGAAAGTTCTTCATGTTCACTAAAATTGCATATGAACTGTAGTATCATCATTTGAGGTATAAGGAAATTCCAATGAGTAATAAAAATTAAAAGGAAGAATGGACTTGAAAAAAGTCTGACGGGACCGGGAAACGAACCCGGGTCTCCCAATTACCAGTTGGGTGTTCTGTCCGTTGAGCTATCCCAGCAGAACATTTCTTCAAGCCATTCAGGAGACTTTGTGGGCAAGGACTTTGCAATTTCGTCCACATAGTGGCATCGTTCGCAGTCGCGGCTTAGTGAAGTACCGGCCACACAAAGTGATGGAAAGGATACCTTCCTTCAGTTAGGAAACACAGGAAAACGGATAAGGGTGACTTTGCACAAGATGGTGCGCACCCAGGAAAAATCCCAAGGAAGAATGGACTTGAAAAAAGTCTGACGGTTTCCCGGTCCCGTCAAACTTTTTCAAGTCCATTCTTCCTTGGGATTTTTCCTGGGTGCACACCATCTTGCACAAAGTCACCCTTACCTGTTTTCCAATAAAAATTATGATACATCAGTCATGATCTATATTTGGATTTCATTCCTTTTAAAACAGATGGTAAGATCTATATTTATAAAATCTCTTTGAAAAACTTATTGTGCACGGAATGGTATTTATCCTACATTTGGACAAGGAGATGAGGTTCAACCAGGAAAGCCTAAGGCATCCAAGCTATTTAAATTCAAACATTATTTTTAGATGAAATCACTGAAACATTATATCCACCTAAGTTTATTTCACACTAAAACCACACAAAAATTTATAATAAAATATGAAGTATGTGAGCATGTCTTCATTGTCCATTCGTTAAATTTCATCAGAGATGTCTACACTAACTCAAGTTTAACTCTAATTTATCTCATTCAAGTAACATAAAATTTCAAAGTCTCTTTCTATACAGCATGCTTATCCTTCTTGGCACTTATACAAAAATTTTGATGAGACTAGGATGTACATGTACATTATACCTTTAATGGTGGCATGAAACAATCATTTCAATCATTAACATATGCTAGACTAGTTCGATATATTAAAGCCTATCTCCCAAAAAGAGGAGAGAGAATCTCAATTCTATAATGGCTGAGAAATTCTCTTCATATCATCTAATATACATTTAGTGCAATGATTTTCTTTTAACTCACTGGAATCTCTTTAAAATGGCAAATAATATCACATAGCTCGAAAGAGTTGATGGAGAAGTTCATTGAGTAAAAAGCATCAACTCAGCTCCAATAATCTTCAATGTTTAAATAAATCATACAGCATTTAAGTAAATATTTTTATATATACCTTCTATAGTAAAGTAACTAAAAGTTGGCTCATAGATTGGGGAAATAAATATTTCTTGATTTCTGTCATACATCTATTATCGTTGTTAATAATACTCCCTGGGTAGCAAAAATTTTCAACTTGATCTTAGGTTGTGTTGTCTAATTTTATGTCAACTCTGTCATTTTCTTTTTCTTTTCTATCACCATTGTCTTGGTCTTTTCTTGTTGATTTTTAGTTTAAACTCTGCTAGGGCATTGGACAGTATATTAAGCATATTGTTCATGTCCTTTTCAGAGTCTGCAATTATTGCTATATCATTTGCAAAGTGACTGTGAATACATCTTCTATTCACTTTAATACCTTTTGTCTTTTATTTCATAATTGTTATTGCTTCTTCGATGAATAAATTGAATAGGTATAGCGATAGGGGAAACCTTGTCTCATACCTCTCCTTATTTTTGCTAATTTCCCGCTTCCATTTATATCTATCTCTGTTTTCTGATTCTTATACTAATGTAAAATCAACCTTCTATCCTTCCAATCAAGTCCAATTTCTAGGTCTATGAAGGTCACATTTGTTTTTCTATTCACCTCAATTCTTCTTTCTAAAATCAGTTGTAGAGCTAGTATTGCTTCCCTGGTTCCTCTTCCTGTTCTAAATCCAAACTGGCCATCACCTAAATTTCCATTAATTTTTACTTTAAGTCTGATTTTCATTATTTTCAATAACATTTTTGATGAGTGTGATGTAATAGCAATTGTTCTATAGTTAGAAAAGTCTTTTTCATGACCTTTCTTGGGTATTGTAATTGTTTTACTGTTAGTAAAATCATCAGGTACCTTCCCTGTTTCATAACATTCATTAAAAAAATTTTGAACAACTGTACTTTTGATGTTTTAGCTAATTTTTTTAGTATTTCTCCTGGCATATTATCTGGGCCTGTAGCTTTATTGTCACTCAAAATTTCAAAGCAAAATCAAATTCATATCTTGATGTTGAAGGACCCAGCCTATTTTTGTCTATGCATATGTAATCATGATTGTTTTGTACACACACACACACACACACATATANGAGTTTTAGCGAGATGTTAGACTCTTTAACTATTCGATGACAAAATATTACAAATATTTGTCTTAAGTAAGGGTTAAATAGGTTAACTAAGCAGTTCGTGCGGTAAACAATAAGCTTTAATCAGTTCCGCCTAAATTCAAGCACGGATCGTGGAGCATGGAAATACGTTTCAATGTGAGCGTCACGGGTGCTTATTTTCATGTTAAAACTATCTAAATTCATCATGATTATTTCCTCAACCGTCACATTTACTAAAGATAAGGGAAAGGAATCAAGGAGAAGACTAATATTTTAGATAAAACCTTAAGCCGAGAAATACATTTGATGAAGTTGTTTCTTGACCAAGATATTTTGTGTGTAAATTAAGGAAAGATATTGCCGGTCAAAATTCATTCGATTAAAATATCTTTGGCACATGATACTTTGCAGTGTTCTTTAAGAAATATTCCGTTCACTAAGAAATATTCACCGCTTGTTATTTTTGATTTCATCGTTTTCCTCGAGCCTTAAGCACGATATTCAACCGCCTTAAATATTTTAACTGAAAATAATTATATTTTCACTGTACCCGAGCGCCTAAAATGGCTGAAATCAGAAACAGATTCCAATTTATTAAGTGCGTGATCATCATTATCTTTGATACGTCGCAGAAATGAATATGACATCAGTTCAACTTAAGTTCGGTTCAAAACTTAATCTGTGGGATAGATAAAATTATTGCATACAATTATCATCAACAAGTTCTTAAATTATGATGTAAGTACGGTTCTGCTGCTTTTCTGAACACTTTACGTAGAAAAGGATTGCCCGAGGACTTTATTTCAGTTGTATTTGAAAATTGAATAAAGATATAAATTATGAGATTTCTTTGTTTTCATGTTGAAACTAATCTCCCATCAGATTTTTTTAAACAAAATCCGTTACGATTTTATTGACTTCTAGAAGAAGAGGACCCCGAATGAATAAAGATATAAATTATGAGATTTCTTTGTTTTCATGTTGAAACTAATCTCCCATCAGATTTTTTTAAACAAAATCCGTTACGATTTTATTGACTTCTAGAAGAAGAGGACCCCGAAAGTAGAAGGACTCAGAAAATGGAATAACATTAAACCTTCTTGCCGAAAGATTCTTCACTGGAACTGACTTTGCGGGGCATGATCCATCCTTCGGGATATGAAAAGCCAAATCAGTTAATCCCTACTCCGAGAAAGTACTTAATTTTCCATAAATCCACGCTCACATTTGCTAAACTCCCAATCCATTCTAATTTCATGATACCGACTATCAAAGCCGTCAGATGTCTGCATGGTTTAAAGGCATTTCCACTTATACCGGACGAGCAACTTTTCGTTTTAGGGCTAAGAAAATTACAGACCGGGCAACATATGAGGAAGGGGCGAGTGGTGGGTGAAGGGGGGTATAATGGCCAAAGTACTCTTTCCACTCGCTCCCGCCCCACTGCCAACACCAACTCCACTCGCCCTCGATCAACTGCCCACCTCTCGACCTTCCCACCACCGTCCACCCCACTCTCAGCTGAAATTTAAATGATCTCTGCACAATCACACAGCACAGCTGGTGATTGCTCATTTGCAAATAAAGCAGCAACATTCTCTTAGACGACCCCGCGATGGTTGATAGCAAATTTTGATGGCTTCATGTCGAAAGCAAAGTAAACTGCCAAAGTTCATCTTCAGCTGGCGCATTGCCCTAGTACAGGGATGGCGAACCTTTTGTGGACAAAGTGCCCTATTTTAACGATACAAAAGACTTGCGTAAAAATCTGGTGCCATACCATAGAATGAGATGCTAATATCATTTATATTATTTTGTCGACGATAGAATTAAGATGCAGTTGAGGTATGGCATCATTAATCAGATCGTTATGTTAAGAAATAATACAAAATATGGTCCATTGCTACATCAACCCAATCTTGATGTATGGTATAGAAGCTGCCACTTTCAACAAGAAGCAGTCTGACAGATTGGAAGCCATGGAGATGTGGTGTCACAGAAAGATGCTTAACATATCGCAAGAACAAGGAAGTACTCAAAATGGCGAAGTAACTACATTTATTTATTCTGAGGTTTCATTTTTTTAAGTGAAGAATACATAACTAGGATAGTGCAGTCGTGGCTCCGCGTGCCAAAAAGTGTGGTAGTTTTCCATTTCTTTCCTCATAGAGACAGTATAAGCGGAATAGGTCCACAAAAGTGAAGCAAAATGACTCTACAAGTAATAGTTTCCATAGCATTTGAAACGGAGCGACTTTAATCAATATCTTTATTCAACATCACTCGTACCTCAGTACCCTTCATATTATCTCAGGAATGAACAAAACTGAGGTAAAGGTGAAAGAAATATCCATTTTCTCTATCCTATACCTAAAGACAAATGAAAAAAATAGCATTCAGCAAGACATATATCCTTACTATTATAGCGTTTTCGACGAGAGAAACCTCAATCTATATAATCGGGATGAGAAACTAATACCCTATACGTATATGAGGCATTGTATGCGTGACTCAAAATGTCATCTAATGTATCGTATAGAAATGTTCACTTCGGATTTGCGGTACCTAGTCCTTCATTATGAACTGCGGGCATTGGATTCCAACTACTTGCAAAATTCTTTTCTCTTATTAATTATGTTTCCTGCAGCTTTTACCTTTTTACCCACATTAGCTTTTCCTTCATTTTAACGCGTGTCAAAAGACAGCCGCCCTTTGGAAAATAAAAAAATACAGAATAAATGAAATTTACATAAAAGCAAATTTGAAAGTTTGGCATTTAAATTTAGCATTGATTTTATTCCCACGTCAGGAGTAAAATCTCTGACAAAAAGCTCAAGTAAGTACAATCAATATCACTATGACTATCCGCATAAAATGAATTTTTACAGTCTCTGGTTAAATTTAGATTTAGATTTTAGATTTAGAAATTTATCCCACGAGCCGCTGATTGGCGTATGGCAGGGGGTGTATCAACACCAAATATTCGTACCTAATCTATCCTGTTAGCCTCTCTAATACTCCGAGGAAAAATCGACCAGAAGTAGCTATCTGTTCTAGCGATTATCTCCTTATATCGCTTGGTCGGTAAATTAATACCTTTCCCGTATCAGTAAATCATCATCGAGAGAAATTCATCGTTGTTATTAACGGAAAAATAGGACTATAACCATTGATACAATCTGTAAACCCTTTCATAAGATTGAAAAATAATATGGAGGCCAAACGCAAAATTATTCTAGGAGAGATGAGAACCTATAACATTCAAAGAGCTGAACCCGTTTCAAGTTTTGCCATTCAATGCAATACAACGACAAGCACCTGGGAAGTAACTTATCTGGGAAGCACTGGGAAGTAACAAATGGTAGTACTTTTTTAGATAATAAACTTCGTAATCATAACTTGAGTTTAACTCACACAATGTTCCCATTGATACTTCGAAAATGATTTTTCGCTTAAAAATATCATAAGTAATTAAATCTCCATTCAAATGAAATTTCATCATTATTACTGATCATTCATATTTATTTCCCACGTCTCAGATTTTTATTTACAGCCGTTTTCACTGCGGTTTACTTCGCACTTGAACATCATTTGCTTATGGACTTCCGACTCGCTATGTATATTAAATGACGGTCATAATTTCAAAAATTTTAATTAAGATTTTAGCTCTTAGCACGCATTATTAATTAATGGCATTTACTCGAGCTCAATGGTAAAATTATCCGTAATTAAGATCTAATCTTAATATCGTAAGGAACATTAGTTCCGCGAGACATGATGCAGAGATGTTAATTCGCCATTAACATTTTATTAGCTTTTCTCGTTAAAATCAGTATAAAAGCAAAATGCAGATTAAACGAATAATCTTTTGTAATATTCTCCATAATGAAGGGGATAATAAGAAAGTACATAAAATGAATTGATATCACTGTGGGATCTTTTCGTATTCTATGTCGTGAAAACAGAAAGAGGAAACGATAATTCGTGACTGTTGATTCAATGTCTTAATCGTAATATTCCGACGTATTTTTAAATCGCCTCGATTTTCAACTCTCTAATTTCAAAAGTTCAAGTAGGAAGTGCTACTAATATATTCTGTTGAATCTTGAGCAAGCAAACACCTGCTTTGCGCAATATAAACATCCAAGTCCCAGTAATGATCATGTTTGTCAGAATCCCTAATCCGAAGATTGACGTAGCCCTTTTGTGTGAGTCAAATCTACATCTCAGCATGATGTATCTTCCTGTTGCGCTACAGAAAAGAAAAAGTTGCACTAAAGTCGACTTAGCTCCTAGGGAAACTCATTCACCTCTAGCGCTGAAGAGGGAACAATTGCCTATAATTTAAGCTCAGCCCTTCACAATCTCTTAATCTTAGGATGTGAATCTCTTAGGGGTTCACGCTCTCGTATTGAAACTTATTTTTACTCTCGAACAACGTAACAAACAAAGGCTTAGAGATTAAAGTAAATTTTAATCTCCAGCGAACGAAAACACTTAAGTTGCTGTAATACTTTTACCTTCGCTAGTCTCTACCGATACTTTCGGTAGTCAAACTCCTCTTTAATATTGCATTTAGTTATTTTGGAATGCATAGATCGCGTTGTCGAAAGAGTAACAGGTCTATTTCCGATATCAAATAATCAGTACTGTCGTAAGATACTAAACTCAAGACATTCGAGAACGACTGAAAAATCTGGTGTCACAAGCATAGATTTGAAGTCAAAATCGCTACTTATCCAAAGGGAATGATATTCATATTTAACGATGGCCTAGATGGCCTAGAAAATAAGGTTGAGAAAACTATATTTAAAGCAGAAATTGGTGAAATAAACGTTAAAGAGTAAAAGACTAACAGATAGGAAAAGATTTGTTTATTATTTATTATATTAACATTTAGAGAGCTACCACAACCTGACAAAAGCGGTAGAAAGAGCGTATTAAAGGGAAATAGATTTTAGCCATACCAGTCATTTTAATATGTTGTGTAACCCATAAAGATGTACCTTTGTTGCAACCACTTCTTCCATCAAAACGAACTAATGGTCTTTTGTGGACATTTCATGGCACACTCCTTGTTTAAACGCATAAGTTTGTTTCTCAGGAAAGATGAACATTTCTCGATATTCTATTTTCTCATAAATTGTGTTTAATTCTTTTGCAATTCGTAATCTAAATGAATGCTCACTTAGCTGGAAGACAGAACTTAAAATATCGATATATTCACGGGTACATACATCATTACAGTTAGATTCTAGTATTGCTAATGTTTCGGGGCCGCCACCTTATAAACGTAATCGCAAGCAATTTCTTGGTATCATACGTATACTGGAATATAAAAACATTCGATGTGTTTGAAAGAAAATCTGGCATTAGTTCTCACCGCGAAGGGGGTGACCTTTGAAAATCCTCTTTTAGCGTGCGCGTATGAATGTATTGGTCATTATATGGCAATATTATTTTCTTTTTCTTAAGTTCCATCGCCTTCTAAAACATGCCTTGTGTTTTTTATAATCCAGCTGGTAATTTAATTCACGGAACATTATCAGTGGGCTCTATTCACATCGTATTTTAAATAAAGTACGAGCGCAGATTCCTTTATCGTGAAATACTTTTAGCATAAATTAAGAAGCAACATTCTTAATAATATGTGATCTATGCTCAACGTGCTTAACCCTCGCGCCATAGTTATTACATCGCATTCAATACCTCAAATGTCTAATAGAAAAATATACTTCTCCGTAAAATTTCTCAACGCTAAGAATAGCTTTTATTTATTACAAAGAAAAAATAAAGGTGATCTTCTCCACTTAAATTCACTCAATTTTCAATTCAAAATGGAATTAATTTTTTGTGTATCGTCGTTTTTCAATCGTAGAGATGTCACTAGTTCATACGTCTTTAGCCCGTACTAACAGTAAGTGCGATATTTATGCAACTCTTTCTTAAAATTTCAATTTTACTCGATATGTAATTGTGATTAGAGTAGTTTTTAAACAATTGTAGTTAATTGACGGGTAGATAGTTACCAACTTTCTGTATTTGTTTATGTGTAACTAAGCCATATTGTATGTAATTGTTCTGTAATGCACGATAACTAAACGTCGCCACCGGACGAAATGTCTAACTGCGGCGGTATTGACAAATAATAATTAAAAAAAAAAATATTAAAATAAAAGTAGACTAGGTAATTACTCTTGGAATGACAGAATTTTTTAAAAGAATTCGTAACTTACGAACGAAATCCTCTTTTGCAATTCTAATGTTGCTCTCCCGAATTTTTAGACTGTTTCATTCAGGGACGAGTAAGTAAATGTCTTCCGTATGAGTGATGGATACGAAGAATTCTGCTTGTTTTTCAGATGATTAAGTCGAATTCATCGGAAACGGAATGAGTTTGATAACGAAGGATCGAGTAGATTAAAAATATAGAAAGTTAATGCCAATCGGAAAAGCTGGATATTAGATCGAGTACGATAAGTATGGCTGCATTATCCGCGGGTTAAACGCTCTTCAACCCGGGATCGAATTAATAAATTACCGTCCACCCACCGCCTAAAAACATGAAAGAGAACGAAACTCCGGTGAGTGTAGTTCCGCCGATTATTCGACGGCTGTTGGTTCCTGACCTCAGCTGCTATGACCTCAGCTTGGAGCGCCTGTGGGAAGATGATTCCTCCGCTATATGCCTTCATTCGTCAAATTTGGGCGATTGACCGAGGCGAATGGACCAAGGTGGCTGATTAGGAGTTGATTTCATCGAAGAAGAAAAAAGCACGGCGGAAAGCACGAAGCAGACGGGTGGAACAATAAAGCACGTGCGAGCCACGAACCTGTTTCTTGTCCGTTCCACGCTCAAATGGAAACAGCAGCTCGGCCTTCGAAGGGTGTCTGCAGATGCTCGTACCATACATTGAATTGCGTTCACCTGGTTTTGCATCATTGCCTCTAAGATTTCTCGAGAACACCACTTTGGGGGTAATCAAAGTGGACGACAGCAATGGCTTCTGACATCATAACCTAGTTTAAATACGGGTTTGTAAATTAAATTGTCATTATCCTCTAAACTGTGCTGGCTTCTAATCAATTTGTCTTCACAAATTTTTCATTTCTTGCTACCAGCACAGGTGATTGAAGTCAATTATTGACGTAGCNCCATATTTCTTAATTTCTGCCAATAAATCCTTTGTATGCACTTATTGTTATTATTTCTATAATGGAAACAGGAGGACCCCAATCACATCCATTTTAATATTTATCACGAACACAAACAACCATTCCCTTACCAGAAAAATCCGATTAGCCTCGAACCCGGGACCTTGGCGTTGGAGCACCAGCACGTTAACCCCTCCACTCCACACCACCAGCACGTTAACCACTCCACCTCCTCCACTCCACTCCACTCCTGTGGCTCCAAGGAAAAAAAGTGAATGGTTTAACTTCACACACCTACCATTCCATGAGCTACATCCATCAGTTATCACTATTTGTTTGTTACAGAAAAATCAGATGGTGGGTTCTGTAAGCAAAGAACAGAAACACTTTACTGATTGAATACATGAAATAAGATACTAATGGTTGTGAATGATAAAGAGTAATAACTCATAATTATGAAAATATTGCAGCTGTTAATGTTAGAAAAAATCACACAATTGTAAGGAAATTGATGGGACCAATCTAACATTGATAAATGCATGCTAGAAGACACAGTGATTAAGTATAAAATTGCAAAAGTTGAAAATCAATACTAATTGTAGCAATAAATAATATCAAGTAGTTTAAAGACAGTGAAGTAAATGAATGCTCAAGCAATCATATTCTAGAATTCTATCATCTTTTTAGACTAAATTATTTATCTGGTTTCTACTTTCAGCAAATCTTTAATAACAGCAACAAAAATGAATACCCAAACATACATTTACCCTGCTCATACATATGTTGATGACTCTGTATGATATTCCCTATATGACCTCAAACTTACAATTCCCAATTTTGTAGATCTCATCTGTTCTGCGAAGATTACATTTTCATGTATTTGGCCTTCTCTTTGACATTGAGGCCCATTCTTTCCCCAATGTCTTTGACCAATGTCATTTCCTTAAGATCATTCACATTTCTTGCTATCAGAGCTATATCATCAGCATATGCAAAACCTTGTTCAGATTTGTGAACAGTAGTTCCCATTAATTTCAATTCTTTCATTGCTCTGTGCAAAACCAAGTTGAACAGCACTGCTATTAAAGTCACTTTAAAAGTACTGCAAACTTGATACATTTTATCCTTTTGCCCCCAACTTTTGCTCCTGCATTTTCCTCTTCTTCCAAACTTTCCTCAATCATTTCTTCTAAATACATGGTAAACATCATTGGTGACAGACAGTAACCCTGACTAACTCCTCTCCCCACTTTGCAACATCTACTTAAACCTCTGTCAAATCTCACCGCCACTCATTGATTCTTGTACAGTCTTTCAATCAATCTCCTCTCTCTCCATTCTTTTCCCTTTCTTTTCATTACTTCCATCAGTTTCCTCCAACTCACCCTATAATATACTTTTTCAAGGTCCACAAAGCATAAACATAACCCTCTTTCTCTCTCCAAATATCTTTCTCCAATTATTCTTAAAAGTCCTATTGCGTCTTTTGTCCCCTTTCCTTTTCTGAAACCGAATTGTTCCTCTGCTATACCTTCCTCCATCTTGCTTACCATGGTATGATATGGTAGTGATCACCGAGGATCCTGAGATGTTGAAAAGGATTATGGACAGAATTAATGTAGGGTGTGAAAGATATGGAATGAAGATAAACATGAGAAAAACAAAGACCATGAAGATAGGATGTGAAGAAAGAATAGGATTGGTTTTGGACGGAGAGGACATAGAGCAGGTGGAGAGATTCAAGTATCTTGGATGTGTAGTGGAAAGTGAATGGAAATGCTTAAAAGAAATTAAAGAAAGAGTAGGAATGGCAAAGACGGCATTCATCAAGATGAAAAGGTTACTGACAAGCAAGTTGGATATGAAATTGAAAAAGAGGTTGATGAAATGCTATGTTTGGAATGTGTTTTTGTATGGATCTGAAACGTGGACGATTAGGAAAGTGGACAGGAAGAAAATAGAGGCGTTTGAAATGTGGATATGGAGAAAATGGAAGGTAAAATTTGGAGAGATAAAGTAAGGAATGAGGAGGTCCTGCAGTGCATGGGAGAAGACAGAATATTGATGGATATTATTAAGAAACGGCAGAGAAACTGGATTGGACACTTCCTAAGGCATTAAGGACTATTGAAAATGTCAGTAGAGGGAGCGGTGGATTGAAAAATGAATAGAGGGACAAGGAGAAGAAAGCTTTTGGATGAAGTAAAAGGAAGAGAAGGTTATGCAAAATTTACAGCTAAAGCCTTGGGAACGAAATTATTTTAAAACCAATGACGCCAAGGACCTGGCATTTGGCAGAAAACCAATGATGATGAAAAGCACTGCTTACTCTACCCAGAATAAATTGGGATTCCTTCAATGTCATCTCAAAGAATTTAACCGGCTTTCCTGGAATACCATAACTTCTCAGTGCACAGAGTATCTCTTTCCCATTCACACAGTCAAAAGCATGACGAAAGTCAATGAAGAATATATGCAAATCAACGTTTTATTCATAGCACTTCTCATTATTTTTCTCACTGCCAATATCAGATGAATTGTGCTTCTTCTGCATCTAAAGCCACATTGATATTCATCTAAAATCTACTCAACATAGATACTTATGTTTCAGTAGAATACTAGTGAATATTGTATATACTACATTCACTAAAGTAATGCCTCTATAGTTTTTGCAACCCAGCTTATCAGCTTTTTTAAATATTGGGCAAATCAATCCAGTTCTCCAATCTTCTGGACGCTCCTCCAATTTCCAAATACTACAGACCAGTTGGTGTACTGCTCTGATTAGATCTGGGCCTCCATTTTTTATTGATTCTGCTGATATACCATCTTCTCCTGGTGCCCTATCATTTCTTTGCCTTTCCAGGCTTTCAGTTACCTCCTCTATAGATGGGATGGGTACACCCTGTTCCACACTATAAACTTGTAAGTGCTCTTCTACCTCTGAGGATACTTCCTTATTAAGCAGTTCATTTAAATATTTCGCCCATCTTTTTATTACCTAATTCTCCTCCCCAATGACTTAGCCTTTTTTGCTCTTACATGAGTCTACTTTTGAATGATATCCCATGCTCATATATTTTACAGCTTGGTAGAACTTTTTGCTTTCATTCTCACTGCTGAGTTCCTCTACAATTTCTACCATATTTTTCAAATGCTCCTTTTTTCAGTATTCTTTATATATAGTATTTCAGCTTCTTTCCTGCTCTGTCTATACTTTTCCCTAGTTAACCTAATCTCTCTTTGTAGCATGATGTATCTGTTTTTATTTTCCTCATCCATTGCAGCTTTACACTCAATATCAAACCATTCTTCCTTCCCTTCTGGTTTAACTTTGCCAATTGTATAATTTTAAATTTTTTAATTCTTATCCACTGTGTTTCAACAGGACATATTGCTCTATCTCTCCCTCCACATTCCTAGCTTACTTTCTATTTAAATATTCTTTGTATTTAGTGGTTTGCAAAGGGTCCCTTAAAATTTTTGTATTCCATTTTGATCATCTAGGGCCATTGGCTTTCTCCATGGCAGCAAGTCGTTCTTTAAAATTTACTTTCACTAAATAGTGATCTGAGTAACAGTTTGGTCCTCATGTAGATCTTACATCTAATATGGAAGTTAAGTGTCTCCTAGAATTGAGCACATGATCTCTTTGATTTACAGATCCAGTTCCTGGCATTTTCCAGGTACCTTTATGAATGTTTTATGCCCAAAACATGTGCTTTTAATAATCAGGTTGCTCAACAAAGTTAATTGGCAGAGTAGTTTTCCATTTTCACTTGTTTCATCATGCAGGGAGTTCTTTCTAAAAATCGTCGTGTCGAGTAAAAATCTTCCTTGCCAATTTATTGCATTAAAGTCTCGAAGAATGAGAAGGGCATGATATATCAGAATTTTCTCGCATTTCCAAATTATCATAAAATGCTTGCTTCTGTTCTTCTGAACTGTCCTCTGTTGGTGTAAATGCAGATATAATGTCATTACTTCAAAAATTTCCTTTTAATAATAATTTACATAGTCTTTCCCCAAATGGGTCAAATTTTATCAGACTATTCCTTCCATTGATCATGAAGCCAGTTACATATAATCCCATTCTATGGCTAGGACCACTGTAAAATCTTTCTTATCAATTCTGCCAGATCCTACCCATCTCATTTCTTGGAGAGCTATAATACCCAAACCATATTTAAACATTTCATTGGAAATTTCCTTCATCTTAACTGGTTTCAATATAATTTTTATATTCCATGTTGCTAGGTTCCGCATACTCAATATCCATGCTGTTTGCCACATATTAATGGTCTGAGGCATTTTACATGTTTCATAGCAAATGTAGTTTTTACAGTGTAGGGAGCCCCATGCCTAACCTCCAACCTGGAGGAACAAGATTTGTGCTGAGGGTATACTCCCCTAGAGAGGTTTGCTTCTCAATGCATAAGAGTCCCTTCTGCCTCAGATTGTGAGGCACACTTTGTCTGGTGGTTCAGTCAAGACCTCTCTGGCAAGGAAGACCCTTCCTGTAGTTAAACTACAAGCAGCATAGCTCTTGGAATCATAACCACACACAATATTGCCCACCCGGCACAGAAGGTGCCTTTGAAAAGGCGGTGCCCCAAGGAACCATCTAAACTAGTGGTGAATTATTTTCTTTAGAAGTTGCTTTTGGAAAACAAGTAGTCTCCCTTGTGAAAATTTGATCCATTGTTTGACTTGCTCAGTTTAGCATATATTACAGTATGTATCTTGAATGAATTTAGTTTCTAGTCTATATATAATAAGGAAATTATTAACAGCAACTTGACAAGCTCCAGGCTTACTCCTATGTTTGTCATGAATAATGACCTTTGGCTTAAAGACAAATAATATAACAAATGAATTTTTGGTAAAATTTTGTCTATGTACCTATAAAATATTGCATAGTTCTCAAATAACTAAGAAAAACTTTTTAAAATAGCACGATTTGCTAATTTTACTTTTGCATAAACTTGGAAGATCTGAACAGAGTAACGCTTATTTATCCTGAGGATGAGCTTGCAAATTCTGTCAAATACACTTTCTATTTTCTCTACATTATTTTTCCATTTCTTGTTAATTATGAAGCCAATTCCTCCAAGTCTTCCATCCTTTGTCCCCCTATAATAGAATGTATGCTCTTCCTTGAGCGTAATCAGTTCTTCTGATTTTCTTCTTACTTCACTGAGTCCAATAACATCCCATTTTATCTTCTCTGCTTCATTGAGTAGTTCCAGGAGTTGATCTTCACTCTTCAAGCTGCGGCAGTTGTACGTTGCAAAGTGTAGGGGGTTATGATGGACCTCTGTAATGCCACCACCTCCCGGACATCCGAATGGGTGGTGCTTTTACGTCCGGATAAATTTCCATTACAGAAGCTCATCATGATAAGTTGTATTTGCGCCTGGAGGGTAAAAGACAGTGATTCACCAGGCTGTCTCACTGCCGGTTGGTGAATGAATGAATGCCACTCTCACTATTTGGCCGGAAATATTGTTGAATCCTTCTTAGCATGGTTAAACCTGAGCTATACATCGCCTCTCACCTCCGTTAACACCCCTCCGCCCCGATTAGGCAATGAACTGTGGCAGTGTGAGTACGGGATATATATTATCTTTCTTTGGCCTGCGTTGTCTGTACCTCAGTGAGGCGGCTGCAAAGGCGTGGGAGGGCCATTATGGATGATGTTGGTGTCACGTTAAGGGAAAGGTTGAGGAAGGCAATGGGAAACCACCTCGACTACCACACTTATCCCAAGCAATTATGATGTGCCAATATAAGAATATTGTAAGTGGCGTAAACGGAAGGGAAGTTGGAAAATGTAAAGGTAGAAATGAAGAGGTCCAACGTTAACATTCTAGGGCTATGTGAAGTGCGATGGAAGGATGGGGGTGATTTCTGGAATGATGATGCGTCATATGAAAGGAAATAAAGCAACGGGCATTGACGAGATACCAGTTGAGCTACTTAAAAACCTGGGGGAAAAGGGTAAGAGAGAATTCTATAATGTATGTAGAAAAATTTATGATGATGGGGGCCAGAGGATTTCTCTAAGACAATCCTGATTCCTTTACAGAAAAAGAATAATGCTTCTGAGTGTCGGGATGATCGTACAATCAGTTTAGTATCGGGGTAATGTGGGTACTAGTAGAACGAAGCCTGGAAATTAAAAAAGATATATGTGCATGTTTTGTCGATTTTGAAAAGGCATTCGATAGAGTTCAATGGCCAAAATTAATTGGAATTTTAAAGAAAATTGGGTTGGACTGGAAAGATAGGCGTTTGGTGCAAAATTTGTACTTAAATCTAACAGCGCGAGTTAGAATAACTGAAGGGGAGTCGGAATGGGCAGAGTTAGGGAGAGGGGTAAGACAAGGATGCCCATTATCACCATCGCTTTTTAATATATATGCAGAGGAAATGGTGAATGAAGCTTGGGAAGAAATAAGCAAGGGAGTGATAGTTGGAGGGAAAGTAGTAAAGTCAGTAAGATATGCAGACGATAAAGCTATTGTGTGCGATTCCGAAAGGGGTTTACAAATACTAGTAAATGCACTAAACGATAAGGCAAGGGAATATGGAATGAAAATTAACGTAAGTAAAACTAAGGTAATGAGATTCACTAAGGGAAAGAAGGCTAAATTAACGATCAGGGTCGATGGGGAAAAACTAGAGCAGGTGGACAAATTCTCGTACTTGGGTAGTGTTCTATCTTGGGATGGGAGGTGTGGAGATGAGGTTCGAAAAAGAGTAGCATTGGCCAAGGAAGCTTTTATGAAGCGAAGGGAATTAATGACAAAGGGTCTCGATAAAGGAATCAGGAAAAGATTGGTAAAATCCTTGATATGGAGTGTTTTGCTATATGGGTGTGAAACGTGGACCTTACGAAAAGAGGACATCAAAAGATTGGAGGCATTTGAGATGTGGGTGTGGCGTAGAATGGAGAAGGTGAGCTGGGTGGATAGAAAAACAAACATAGAGGTGCTAGAAATGGTTGGGGAGGAAAGGGTTTTAATTGAAGTAATTAAGCGCCGACAAAAGAAATGGGTGGGTCAGATATTGAGAGGAGAGGGATTGCTGAAGAATGTGATAGAGGGGATAATGCAAGGGAAAAGACAGAGGGGAAGGTAAAGGCAAAAAATGTTAGATGACATAATGGGTGGGGTGAGTTACCAGGTAACGAAGGAAAAGGCTATGAATAGGGAATATTAGGGCACATGGACCTACCGAAAGGTAGAACACTTATGTATGTAGGTTAAAGATTTTCACCAATGTATGGTTCCGAAATGTTGTCATATGAAGAACGGAAATATTTTATTGATATCGTTGATATGGAATTTAAAGACGAATAGAGTTTAACTTAGTGTTTTCATTGAGTTTTTAATTTATTAGACTGCATCATATTTTACCCTATAAATTTATTTGGGCTTGGCATCGGCTTTAAGATGAAGAATTTACTTGAAAGTTACCGGAATATTCAATTTTTCAGGTTTTCTAGGAAAAACAATGACCGGATGCAATTTTTAGATAAGAATTTAAGGATATACGAGTATTTATGCACATGAAAATCTCATGAGGAATAGTTTCATAAGAAAAATGCTTTCTTGAGCAAACAGCTAAAGGTCAACTATTATTCCTCCGAAGTTACATAAGTTTTACTCGAATATCTGTCCAAATTTCAGATCGGCTAGAAATATTAAGTGCAAGATAGTCGTATCTATCGTTCTCTAAGAATACGAAATACAGTGAAGCAGAATGACAACAAGGGTTTTTTATTTTAGCGTAACCAATTCCTCTTTTCGTGGCAAATGTTTTTGAGACTTCATCTTCAATTAGCGATAAATTCATGAGGAAGTTCAATTTGAAGTATCACGCTGGATATTTGACTCTTTTACTAGTCTTCCTGCTTTTTGTTTACGTTATCCATGAGGTGTGGAACGATTTGCCGATTCTTGCGCTCAGTTCGGATTTATCTCCAATTTTAGAAGAAACATTCTGATTCATTTACGAGATTCCTCATTAAAGCAATTAAAGTCCAAAACTATTTTTTGTTATTTAATGCTCTTTTTGTACTTCATCCTTAATATCTCCCAAACAATACATTCATAAAGGGGTAGATTCTTAAATAGACAGGAGCATACTGATTTTGAATGGCGGCGAATGTTGCCACTGGGTAGATAGGGCTTTCATGAAAACATTACCTTTGATACGGATTATTTGTGATATTAAGGAATGAACTGAATTAAATCCGTCTTTTTCTTTAAAATACATTCTAACTAGTATAATTTCTCCAGAAAAATAAATTACAAAAAACTGCATGACGCAACTCGTAAATTTATCAATAAATTACAAATGCATTACATATTTTACTATAAATTTTATTTTCGGTTATGTCTTTCTTCAAATATAATGGTTTAACATCACAATAAATTTCATGCCTCTTACAAAATACCAGTTATCTTGCACATGATGCACCACAAAATCAATTAATCTTAATGCATAAATCTGTAATTATTGAACGAAAAGATTTTCGAGTCTTAAATGGGGAAGAGGAATATTGCACTTCTTGCAAAGAAATATTGTCCTGTTAGTGCAATGTGTACACCGAAAAAAGTGTGTAGACAATTTTGCAAAGATATGGTCTTTCTGGTCGTGTCTTAAAGATTTAATGTCAGTGATTTTTGTGCGACATTTGGCCAAAAACTGCTATGATCAGCACCTCATCTATTCACGTCGTACTGACAAATAGTGGTAGGAATAGGAACTATAATGTTTGCCTTATTTGTCTCATAAATTCCTTTAAATAGTTTTGAATCACATTGCAACGACATCATACCTTCTAGTTACCACTAACAAGGAGAGGCTCTCACTTTTTTCTGGGGATTTTGATGAAACATTTTGTGGTGATAGTAAAGAATGCAAGGATAATAAAAGAAAAGAAAACGAAAATAAATACCACCAAACAGCGGGTAAATGGGCGGGCAAGGAGGTGTATTGCGAAGTTGCCTATACTCCGATTACCAAATTTCAATAAATTATTGCAGAGAAACTAAGGCCCATTCACACGAACCCCGTTACGCCTTTTCATTACTCTACTACCACTATCATCACAAAAAGTTTCATCAAAATCCCCGGAAAAAAGTGAGAACCTCTCCTTGTGAGTCTCATTTCGGTATTACAACTCAGCTGCTCCCTTTTTCGAAAGACCATTTCGCTCGTCAGTTGAAAATAAGGCTTAAGGCTATTTTCTTTTACTGAACCCGTTCCTCTAATTTCTTTATTCTTCAGTACCCTCGTCAAACCTACCGAAGATTATTAAATATCTAAGTAGACTCTCTTCCCCGGCAGAGCATCAAAGTGGTGTATGAAATCTAAAACCACTTTTCCCCATTGTCCTTCTTTGGCAGACAACAAAGAATAGAGCTTTGAGATTCGAAATTGAACTATGATGGACACGAAACCACGCACGCATGACTTTTGTGTGCCCTCTCAACATTCAGTATACTCGATTTTCTGTTGATACTTTATCTCAAAGAACTCGTTTAGACCATTCATTGCTTTGGCTCAAAATTCTCATATTGACAGAATTAGAAATGTCTTACTGCAGGGGGAGACCCAGAAGTACGGCTCTTCTAAAAATGATTATTTGAAGGAATAACGCTAAAAACGTAATTTCTATAATGTTAACACAAACTTAAGAAAACTTCGGTCATCGCCCGTTCTCTTAGGTCTTGGTAGTAAAACTAATACCAGAGAAAATGACAGAGTTGACATAAAATTAGACAACACAACCTAAGATCAAGTTGAAAATTTTTGCTACCCAGGGAGTATTATTAACAACGATAATAGATGTGCGACAGAAATCAAGAGAAGAATAGCCTTAGTGAAAAAAGCATTTCAAAACAAGAAGAAATTAGTTAGTTAATAACTATTTAAGCTTGAAGACCAAGNATAAATATATATATTATCGTATATATCTGGTCCTCCTAAGCCAGAAACAGTCCGTTGTAAGATCATAATAACTCAATACATTTCTTACCATTATTTACAATATTTATTCTACTGTTTTCAAGTCAACAAATCCTACTTTATGTACCTTTCTTATGGAAAAATATAAGAATTGGTTATCCCCGTGTACTTATATAGGGTAATTCATGAAATGAACATTCAGCAATGGCCTTATTCGTCAAAGGGATGGGTTGTTTATTTCCGAAAAGTTTTACGAATTTTCCGTGCATTTTATCAAGGTTCCCCCAATTTCGAATTTCTATGAATGATTCACGACTGAAATAAGATTCCATGATCATTTTCATTTCTTGTGACTCTCGTCTCAATTTCGTAGGACTATTGCTTCTAATTTCATTTTATAAAAGAAACAACCTCTGCAAGTCAAGAAAACGTACTTTACGTTCATCTCTTATGAAAACGTATTATGGGCTCCTGGGTTCGAACCCGGGTCTTTACAGAGTTGAGAATAGTTTTCCTGGTGGTTTCAGCATCGTAGAAACACAAAGCAGTTTGTTTTAGGTCTCTAAGTCAAGCCGTTTCTGAGATAAATAGGGGGACGGACAAACATTTGCTTTTTATATATATGGTTATGGCCAAGGTAAGTAACCACAAACAGGGTACACCATTTCTGGAAAATTGTCTTTTTTAATCTTATGTTTATGAATCCATCGGCTACTAATTTCCGAATCATACTATTGTGGAAAACATGAAAGATTAGTCACTTTACAATCTCGAAACTCAGTTTGTCATCACTGTGATATTGTTTAACGGACATGAATTACTTTAGGCGCAATGTCGTGAAAAACGTAATCAAGAACCAAACCCCGTAATCCGCGAAAAAAAAAAGTTCCCCACAAAATATTATTTTAATGTATCTTTCCATTTGAAGGTTCATTTCAAAGTCAGCTCTGCTGTTTATCAGCGAAAAAGGAAACAGCACATTCTGAGGATATAGATCTCGTACATCTAAAGTGTATTTACTCTCCGTTTTGGGTATGCATTTGGTGTTTCATCAGCCACAGCATTCAGTAGAAGAATTTTTTAAAGTGTGGGCAAGAGTTTCAAGCGTAAAACAAGTATTTATCGTTTCGAAGATACTTGAGGTAGTATCCGTGTCTTTATATTCCATTGTGGATGTATTATTGCATGTACGTCACAGCAATATAGCCTATATCTCGAAATGTCCCAAAATATCTGATGACTTCTGTTTGCGTTACATAACCGTCCTTATACGAGCAAACCATTGATTACTCACGGGTCTGAGATCTTCGAAACGAAGTCGAAATCTCGTATTCAAAAATCTTTCCGGTAACATTATCCTTTTCTTTCGATAATATTTTAAGCAGAAAAAAATTCCCAATCAATAATTAAGTTAGATTTGAATGGGACCTAATCTATCAATCGCTTTAAAGTCAAATGTGACAATAATTTGGGTTAAGATTGCTTTTATAGAGAATGATTGACTAACGATTTATTGAAACCTGCAAATACAGATTCAGATGATCCTTTCAATGATTGGCTGTTTCCTTGAGAATATGTCAGCACAGTATTTTCGCATCACGAGCCACATGACGAATTCTTGGAATTGTGTGAGCCCTTTGGGTGCGGCAATTCTAAAACATACCAAAACCAAACTTATATTTCTTCATTTCTTTTTCATTTGAAGTATATTTAAGCCCTTCTCGACACAATAACTTATTGGAAAAAATGAGTCCCTAAAGCGACTTGTCCTCGCATCTATTTCTCTTATTTTTCGCTCACTGTCGGATCGGCCGAAGTAGCAGGGGGGTCGCATAATACCAATTACGTTTTCCGAAAATATATTTCCTCTGAATTTATCTAACAATCGCAGCCTAGCTTCTAATCTCCTTTCTTTCAAGGATTCCCAACCTGCGCCTGAGAGCATTTGCGTTACACTTGCTTCTCTATCGTAGCACTTTTTAACAAAACGTATCGCCTTACGCTGCACTTTCTCGAGTTCGCGAGCGTTTGTTTTATCCGCTGGGTCCGATTTATTTGCCGCATTTTCCAGATGGGGCCTAACTAACGTGAAATAGCATCTCTCTCTAACTTTTTCATCGCATCTACCTACGATACGCCTTATAAACCGAGCTTTTTAGTTGCTTTACCTCATAATTTTCGAATATGTGTGCTCCAGTTTAAACTATTGGTAAGGGTGATTTCAAGATATTCTAATGAGTCGACTACATAAAAAAATCGTTCTTCTGATTTTGCAAGGGGGGTTCTGACGCAATTGTTTCCTTTCGAAGAAATTTACTACAGAGCATTCATCTACATTAAGATCTAGTTGCCATTTTTCGCACCACATTTATAAATGAGCTAAGTCGTTTGAGAGTGATGAAGAAGGTGAGAACGAAGATAGTGAAGCACTATCTTCGTCACTTCATATTTCTCTACATATTACCGAGTCATCCGCAAATACCCTCATTTTGCTATCGATCTTATCGCTTATTATAGAAGTACAACATTATGAGTAAACATATAATTTGAAATGTTTTCACCGAAAAATTAACATTAGAAATTGGAAGTGATGTAAGTTGAAACACGACGCATTGACCCATTAACCTTGCCCATAAATACAATGAAGAATCTTTCCTCATTTTCCGAGTTAATAATTCCATTGATGGCTTCTTTAAATCAATTTCCATCATCGAACCGTTTGCCATCTTCAATCTATGATGAACCATTTATGCTCACAGAAATTGTTATCGATTATCTTCGATATTTTTAAATTTAAGTTTAATATAGTTGCGTCTGTTTCTATTTGTTACACTTCTGAAGTACTTTTCTTCGTGCTGTATTCTGAGTATTAATTAAACTTTTTTGGTGAAATCAATATGAGAGGATGTCACTTGATGGAAAGCCCTGTTATTAAAGATGAAAACTATCAAAAATTTTAAAATTTTCATCTTTCGTATTTTTTTAATTCCGCTTGCTCATTAATATGTCATAAAAGAAGTTTGACTTAATCTAACATAAATTAAACGCACGTTACATAATTAATTTCCGACTAACCAACTCCGTCGTCAAAGTAAGTCATCGACCCAAATGCTGTTGAATCTTCAACACGAAGACCTGAGCGGAGGATGATCGTTGCATCCCCTAAATGAATGCTACGAAAAGTGTTATTTTTACAACCGTTTTCCAATGCTTAGGTGAATGTTTCATAGCATTCTGGCTCGGTGAAGGAAGAAAGGGAAAACTAGCTCACTCCTCATCTTGAGCAGTAAGCCTCATTTCCTCTTCAAAGCTATTGGTTGTTCATTGTGGTGAAGATATGGCATAAACCGGTTTCGTGCCGATATGAATACTTTACAGAGGGACACGTGTATTTTATATATTTCCAATCTTTTGCTTTCCTGCGAATGAAAACTTCCTCCATTATCCATTCCAGATTATCTGCAAATGATTCAAAGAAATTAAAATTGTTAATTCTTTGGATTCGGTCCTCTGATAACATTTCCCGTTAGTATGAGGCCTTCTTGATCGCCCCTAAAAGATGATTCTTACTACCCGTTCTTTCCTCTCGATTCTCTCTTCTTTGCCTTTCTTATCCCAGAGCCACTCTTCTTTCTTTACTCTTTCCTTATTTTACAGGTTCAGATATTCAGGTTCCGGAATAATGCATGCTGAGGCTGCGTAGGTGGAGATATTGGCTCGTTGTTGCCAAGGCTCAATGCGCACTTAACAACGCCTCTGAGCCCACAGTGTAACGGTTCGAACGGTTTTGGGGGATCCAACGCAAAAATGCTGCCCAAGAATACGATGAAATGAGTAAACATTCATGGAAATGAGTTGAATTATATTCCGTTAAAAGCAAGAAGCTACTCTCTTGGATGCAAAATCATCGGTAAATTTCCTCCATACGGCAGTTTCACGCCGAGTAGTTGAGATTTTAGGCATATTACGGCATAATTTCTCATCATTTTATATCATAGATATGTATTCCCCGTTGTCTGTTTTGAGATATTTTTACCGCTGTAATCCTTTGTTTATGATACGATGAATGCTTCTTAAGGAATCCAGTGTTTTATATTACCAACTCGATAGACAAGAATTCTGCTTTGATTATTCCCACGATAAACTTTTTAATATTGCATTCCCTAGCGTTGGAAAGCAGCAAGAGCCGCACCGGAGTTCCATGAGTAAAAAATCGATGACTTCCTTAAATTACGCAGAAATTTATTCCTCTTGCTCTTTCATCGAAAGGTAAGTATTGCAACAGAGGGCCTTAGGAAGAGAAGAAAAGGTCTCAAGGATATGCAAACACACCATATTTACTTCATCTCAATTTGCGCAACAATTTTGAGCACTTGATTTGCTTCGATCTTCGGCAATTTCTCTGTTTCAAAAAGTAACTACGGTACAACATTTGAAAACGAGCAAGATATCGTTTTCCTGAATACGGTCAACGTAAAAGTTTACACATACAGAAACTGCAAATTTTGTCCAAATGTTTGCCTTTGCTTCAAAGAGTTCCGCCAAGTATTTACTTGGCCAAAATATTCCTAAACTGTCTCTCTCTCTCTCTTCAAGTATAGGTGCATCATTAGTTTGACCATCGAAGATTTTTAATCGAAGTACTGACGTATCGAGTGAATACTAGAAGTGTTTATTAAACGAATCAGAAAATCGCATTTCAGGAAAACGTCTCAAAGGCCTTCTTTCACCACCCCAAACGTCGATTTTTAACATTTATCTATATTTTTTAATTATTTAATATACAAACAAAGCAGAGACAAATTTACCATTAGGTGAACTAGCTAAGAGAATCGCCGTCAGACGGACTCAACAGGGGACGTTATTAATATACGAATTAGGAGACGAATATTAATTGAAATTGAGTTTACCTTCGCGAGCAGAAATTTTAGGAACGGAGCGAATAAATTATTGAACATGGTAAAATTCTTCTTTGCATTAACGGCTGCGGGATTTTTAGACATAAATCAGTGACTTATTTGTCGTTTCAAGAGATAAAATGAGTCTCAATGAACATTTGCTTCGTGAAAAGTGTTATCTTTTATTCCATTGTAAACTGTGTTTAAAAGTATTTTTATCTTCAAAAGCCAGCCACCAAAATTAATAGAATATTTGGAAGAATAAAAAATCCTTAAATTACCATTAGGTGCACTAGCTGAGAGAATCGCCGTCAGAGGGACTCAACAGGAGACGTTTTCCCCATTATTAAGGTGAACAATTTCGTAAGGCTGCATAATGCTCCTTGACTTAACCAGTCTCTCATTACTAACATTCGACCCTGTTTGCTGAGGTCTTAAGTGGCATAGGAGCAAAAACGTAATATTAATTTCAATAGAGTTTACCTTCACGAGCAGACATTTTAGGAACGGAGCGAGTAAATTAATGAACAAGGTAAAATTCTTCTTTGCGTTGTTTCACGTACCTTTTGGCAAACAAACTCATGAAATATATCAAATGTAGATACTAGTAAACTGAGGGAGAATTAAATTATTCGGTCATTACTTCAACTTTGCATTCCGCCTTAGCTTTAATGGATGATGCTCTACAGAAGCTCCTGTTCATTTTAATTTATAATGAATGCAATCCTTGTGCTGACACCATGGATCATATAATCGATAGATGAACCACAAACATCGCACTTTTAGATGACCGCAAGTAATGTATTTCAACGTGACTGAAGTTACATATTAAATAGACGTGGAAGTAGACTTGCTTGATACGTGGACAGAATATTTGAAAACCAGAAAATTAATGCTCTAAGAAATAACCTGGAAACTGGTCAATGAAGCCAGGATAAGTAAAACCCAAATGATAAACGAAAGTGAAAAATGTCGATATAGCTGGGACTCGAAACCAGGTCTCTCAGTTTATAGACAAGTACTCTAACCAATTAACTACCTTTCGGAACGTAAATTAACATTCCAGCATGACAGTTTAGTAGTTAGGAATCCTTGCCTGGAAATTGAGAGACCTAGTTTCGTGTCCCTGCTATTTAGATTTATTTCACTTCTGTTTATCCTTGGGTTTTTCATTTTCCAGCCTTCATTGACCAGTTTCTAAGTAATTAGCGAAGTAGTAATTTTTCCTTTTCCAGTTAGTATTATTAGTTAGTATTAGTTAGTAGTTTGGACGAGTATGAAATGCATCAATTCTATATGCAATGGGAGGCAAGAAATGTCACCTTGGCCAAATACAATTATTGTTGGCTCAGTTAATATACGATACATACATACCACGTGATTGTCCATGTAAAGGAAGCTATTCCGAATAATCTTCTTTTAGCCTTTTCTCGTTTGACTTGAAAAAACCTAGCTTCACTCTTACCGATGAAATGCTCCTCAAAATTGGAAAATGAAATATCCTTTGGTGTTCGTAATTTATTTTTAAGCAAAGGTATTTCCCATATGTCTCCTTCTATCTCTTTTAATAATCCAAAAATGAAATCAGACTCTATCATTTCGAAGCAATGAAAATTTGACGACTTCATTATGCCAAATAATCACCGAACATAGATTCGAATTCAGTTACGTAATAAATGAGGCATTATTTCCCAAACAACGACTGTTCGAATAGATTTATTTCACATCTCTTGTAAAAAACATCTCTGTAGAGCACATTCAATGTTATTTAATTCGATATAACGCTTTTTAAAGATGTCGTTTTTGTGCACATACGAGATAGGTATTCAAGTCCCCTTACTTATCTAATCTATTATAAGCAGGATGAAATGCATGGTTTACATGCTTGAATTTTGATGATGAAATGAAAGAGAAAAAGTCTGCTGTGGCCGGGAATCGAACCCGGGTTGGTGCTCCGGCCTCTAAGCTACCACGACAGATGGCATCACCCCTTCGCACACGCGGGACATCGAAGATGCCACCACACCATCATAGCAACTTCCGATACGCCGGAAACCGTGAGGTGTATAAGCGGGATGAAACGCATGGTACACATGCATAGATTTTCTCTTTCATTTTTTATTTATATATTATCTAATAAAAGGCCTTTAACGTAATCTAGAGTTCGTGAGATAGTAATTCGTTCGAAGTAGATAATTTCAGATACAATTTTGGATGAACCGCATAGGTATTACTCGCGTATGCAACCCGCACTGCTTAATTACGTATGGTATGGCCTACTCTCGAGGATATTAAATAGCCTGTGTTCATAGGTAACCGGAAGTAGAGATTCTCACGGATAGTGTTTCAAATCCGCACCCGACCCGTATCCGCAAAAAAATTGTAAATTAATCCGATCCGACCCGTAAGAATTAGTTCTTCGACCCGAGCCGCAACTTTTTGTGCGAATCTCTGTAAAGGATGATACTCAACAGATGCTCCTCTTCATTTCAATTTATAATGAATACAAACCTTGCGTTGACACCATGGATCAGATAATTGATAGATCAACCACCAAACATCGCAATTTTAGATGACCGCAAGTAATGCATTTCAACGTGACAGACGTGACATTAAATAGACGTGGAAATAGAGGGTCGGGTCAGATATACTGCGGGTTTGCAGATCTCTAACCGGAAGAAACAGAACATGAAAAACACCAAACCATAAAATAAAAGAACGTAAAAAGAGAGAGCATAAAGAAACAGATTATGAAACGAGAGAACATGAAGAAACGGAACATGAAGAAATACAAAACCGTGAAAAACTAAGTGGCTAAGAAAAATAACAATGAATAAAGGGCACAGGGGAAAAATAAAATATTGATTTTGCCATATCTTGATATATTTATTTTTTTCCGGTACCTTCATAAACATCCATTCATTGGACAATTATTGGCGTGAACAGTAACAGTTCACGAGCCCGCACGACTATTTCCATACCAGAAAAATCCGACTAGCCGGGACCTTGGAGTAGGAGCACTAGCATGCTAACCACACCGCGACCTGTGAACAAATATCGTTATATTTTAACGGTTATTTGAGTACATACGATTCCGATACAATTCCTAATTCCGTTTCCTGTCTTGCAATGGCTAAATTCAATATGTTTAGTTACTGTTGGTTTAGGAAACAAGTACTCGACTAACAAAGTGTTTACTAGTACGATATTTAGTAGAGTAATCCATAGAGAAGCCTATAAAATATAGTTGGATGTTATTTTTTCAATGATTTGGCAAAAATTTAAACAATAAAGAGAACAGTTTTTTATTTGAATTGCCTAGTTATTCACGACTAGTCATAATTGAGTCCTAAAATTCTTAGCTTAAGATATGGAAGGAATAAAAAGGAACCACTTTTCACAAATGAACCTAGTTCCTAATTTATTTAAAAACAACTATGCAAAATACCACAGAACATCAAACCACATTACCAAAAAGTTACCCGCCAATCAGTTGAGTTTAGCTTAAGATGTAAAACATTATCATCTCTCTAGTTCCACCTTTAAACCGACTTCTTTTTCGTAAGTAGCATAAGTAACTCCAACTCTAAATAGTGGTTCCCAACCAATTCCCATAAAATGAGTTGATAGAAAGAGTGAGTTGATAGAAAAAGTCTTCCATGAACAATTTCACTACTCTTACCTCTGAAGTGAGAGTTTAGAAATGAGTTATTAATCCGCACCGATTCCTGGAGAAAATTTGTGGAAACGGTAGTCGATCACGCTGTAATGTTATCACCGGAACCAAAACTTACGGATTCGGTCTCTCTGGAATCCAAAAAAAGTTCATCCGCACATACACTTCATCTATCCATAATGGTACGTAAGGTGCTGAGTCAGATAAGCATATCGCAAACCAACTTCATGACAAAGTGGAAGTCGTTTACAAATCGCGATTCATTTCGTGTCTCAGCGAACGCTGATTCCGACGCTCTTTACGTTTTGGCCTATTAATATTTCAGAGAATAAATTTGCCTTTTTGAAGCCCAAAATCTTAAATGTTGACCCACCAAGTGCTCACAAAAGTTCTAGTGAAATTGTGACCAATCAGTCCGAATTTAAATCAGCAATGTCTTTTGTTTATGAACGGAATGGCATGTGCCAGCCGTGCCAGTAATGGGATTTCTTGCCCAAAAGCTACTACAAAAGCCCCAAAGGCTACACCTAATTCAATAATTTTACTAGTTATTAATAATCAATCCTCGAGAATTAAGCTTGAAATATGGAAATAATCTTATCTGAACTAAATACGGATATCCTAATTCTAACGGAACATTTGCTAAAGAACAGTGAGATTGCTTAATGCACAATTGGTGGTCCAAAACTTATCTCAGGTTTCTGCAGATCCTCACATAGTGGTGGTGGTATTGCTATTGAGTCCGATATTAATCTTAATGTGGCTAATCTTGAATTCTCTGTACTGAAAAGGAATTTGATTGTTCTATTTCTAATGAAAGAGGAATAAAAACAACTTGCCCACGTTACCACAGGGTTTAAAAAATATGACCTAGGTTTCGACGCGTAGCGCCATCATCACCTGAAGTTGTTTTCATTTCATTCCTCTCTCATCTATGATAATATATTAAAAATAATAGTCAATAATAGAAGGGCTACCACAAAGTTGAGGCCGAAATAGTGGATTTTGTGCTATTTCTATTTTTAGGTTCGATGAAACAAAATTTGCCATTATTAATTTATTAAATGATAAATAAATAATGTATATAATATTGTTATTATACATTATTGTTATTAATTAATTGAATAATCTATCACTAAACTATTTAGCAAGGATATTCCTTGTACTAATATTTTCTATGAGCTTTTGAACCATCAAGCTTTATTTACTAATTTACACCAACAATATTATTTGATTTATAAACAAATACCACCAAAATATTCCTTAACATTCTTTCGTGAGTTCTTTTCTAAGCCCAACAATGTACTTTGATTTAAAAGCTTCATTAATATTTTTCTCAGCCATTTCAATCGTGTATTTTCAGTTAAAAGTGTTCTTCGCCGATTATCAACTAAGAGAGTAAAAATTTTTAATACTCTGATTGCAAAAGGTCAATTTTTATGTAATCTGCATTACATTACCATTTATATTTACATATTCTTTCAATTTAAGTACTTCATCTCCTTGCCAGCAAAACCCGTTAATTAGATACTATTGAATTCTCTTTTTGCTAACTGGAGGCGTTACAGTTAATATTAAAACGATATATAAAATATCGAAATGTGTTCAAATCTTGTCTGTCTTTGCATTAACTTGACCATTGAATCCGACGAATGAAAATCAGTGTCAAATACAATCATCTGAAAATGTTTGTTCATTTGGGAGGAGTCATGATACACTCTGCACGATACGTCATACGCCTATAAAAACTCCCAGAATAAAGTGAAGTTGAAAATTCCCTGTTGCGCGTGACTTTTCCACTGCCATTTACTACTCCTTGGATTGTTGCTGATACCCCAAAATCTTTTCATAATTTTACATTTGCACAGTCTGCGCAAAATTAAACAAGATTTTCGTTAATCGTTAATTTAGTTTTATCAAAACTGGAAATAAAGTTTTGATGGCTTATTTCCTCATTTATTTCTCCTCTGCTAAAGTGAATCAACGAACAAAGTATTTAGCGATAAGACAGGTCTCAGTATCTGCTGCTTTACTTTATTTACACAGGATTCCTAACTGTTGCTGTTTTACTTTTGTATTTGCCTAAAGAGTGATCCAAAACCTGCTATCTATACATTCTGAGGAGTGAAATGAAAGTTATGGAAAGTTTTTAGTTTAAAAAGAGAAGGTGAAGGAGCAAAATAGGAAATGAACCGAAAATCTGCAATTCCAATGAATTTCAGTGGAAACCGAGTACAAATATCTATAGACTAATTGCTTCATTATCAATGCCTTATATTCACATTCCAGATCTGAACTTTACAAGACAGCTCATCAATGTTAGATGAAAAATAATACTAGCCACTTTATAGTTTACAATTTGGGAGTATACGTCTGCATTTGGAAGTATATAAATATTAATTTCGCCAAATGTCTGCTTTAGCGCCTTTACATATGCAAATAAATCGTACCTTAATCTTCAAAAGTATTTTTCATAATGCAAAATAAAGTAAAAAAGCATTAGTAATTAATGAAATAAGCTATAAAATGAACTCGAGAAAAATCATTTAAGTTGAAGTTCTGAAAAATCTTATTTTACCGTATTCCCAAAAATCACATTGCAGTTGAAAACAGGTCACAAAAGGCTGAATCATCCTCAAGAGCATAACTCTTTCGAACTGAGAGAAAAGGTCCCATTACTATTATGAAATAATCAAGGCGAATCTTGACCTTGCTGGCCGCTTTCGGAAGGGCTTCCCTCATAAATTAGTCAACAGTTTTAGGAAGAAATTCCTTCGAATCTAATGCAAAGCGGCATTGGAATTTGCACGCTAAATTGGCGCATTTATTCTAGGCAAATACTCGAGTCTCCTCCCACCTATTTCGGACTTGACTTCGACATCAATTTTCTGTTCTTTCTCACATTGCCTTTAATGTTAACTTTACTGGAGGTTTGAAATTTGTCATGATAATCATTCAGGAAATACGATTGATTTCTTCATATTTTTGAAAAGAGAATTTTAGTAACGTCGGGCTCATTTATTCAGAATTAGATCTTGAAAGGTTGATTCAGAATCATAAATTATACTCCCGTTTTAAAGCATCAACGATGTCGGTGCATTTATTCTTTCCAGTTAACTCTAATAATGCCAATTTTTATGAAAAATTCAATTGATGTAAAGTTATCACAGAAACAATTAGCTCTTCGTCGTACAAATAAATTGCATGTTGCAAAATCATCAAAAGAGAGGGGCGATCGCCCATACGCTGTATCCGCCAATTGAAAGACTTACGTAGTATTCATTGCAATGGATTTATTAACGATGAATTTCTAGCATTCAAACTTGGCGCTACGAAGACCTGGAAAGTTTCGCAACTAACGAGAATCAGCTGCTATAACCTTTACTCCCTTTACTTATCCCTCGTCTGAGTACTGACCCTGAATCTGAGACTGACTCGCGGTGTAATGGCGAAGTACCCGGTTAACCCAGTGGTGAATTGGCCAAAAGATTAGTAGGTAAGAGAAACCGAAGATTTTGCATTACATGTAGCCAATTTACATGCATTCCATAGTTACCTGGGTGCAGTTTTGAGCTCAATCCCATCAAGGTTCGTCGATCTTGTTAGTTTTTTTTTGTAAATGATAAAATACATTTGTTGTAGTCTAAAATTTTGTTTTGTTCTGTTTGAGCAGATTTGTCCGTCAACTTTTAAAGAAGGTTGATAATTTCAATTTTTTATGTTAGGGAAATGGCTTTATTCTAAAATTCGAGTAGAGAGTAAATCCTTCTTTATGTTGCTCGTTATTCTAACCGTTCATTATCGTACTCTTGCTGCTTGAAATTGTTTTGGCATCGTGATTTCATTACCCTGTGTGATTCATTTGTTAAGCCTTGAATGCTATTTTCCATACGACATCTAAATTGGTGCTGCATTGACGAATCAATTAATGCAATAAATAAATAATACATTTCTACTTCAATCTTGGGTCACTCAATTTTTTAGTAGAAGGCAATTGTTGCATGCATTAATTATGATTCTTGTTTGCATGGAAGAAGGAAATTCCATTATTTGCATTTCATATTGTGGGAGACATTTTTGCTCTTAATGTATAATTAATTCAATTATTTAGAGTATTGTAACAATCATAAAGTTTATGTTGCTTAGAAATATTATGACCGATTTTATTGATATTGTATTGATTTTCATCTGAATTGCAGCATTTGGGTTGGTGGCTAGATATTTCGTGCAACTTGTTGAGAAGTATACAGCTTTAGAAAATAAACAAAATTATTATCTTATTTAAGTCACGTTTCTCAGTTTATTGTTTTTCATCTGTAATTAAGAGAAGTCGTTAGTGCAGAATTATGCCTATAAAGAGACAAAATACCATCAAGATGGTTTTGCATTTAAGAAAATGATACTTGGGGATACCAGAAAGAAAGGGGATACCTGTATTGATGTGAAAACTTTTGGAGTTTTATTTAATTTGCATGAATAGCTCATTTTTAAGTAATCTGAATTATGAGCAGTCCACCATTAATAATAAATCATTATAACATTGAATATTTCTATTACAGTAATCCTGTGCAGCTACTGAAAAAGTAATTCTCAGATCTCCCATGTGAATTATCAGCTGGAATATGGAAGAAAAATCAGTTGTTTTTGAAGAACCAAGGTATGGAGAGGTGAAATTAGGCAGCCAGATGAAATTATTTGCTGCATAGGCTTAAAGCTCCTATGTTTATGAAATGATTCACTTTAAATATTGTTCAGTGATCCCTGTTTAAATGGTGGGGCTTGGTGAAACATAGTGAGTGGACGATGTTAAACATCTCATCTGTTCTATCATGGCCATGCAGAGAAGTTTTTGGATTTTGGTCTCAGTCCTGACTGCAGCTCCAAGGAAGGAAGATGGTCTTCAGAAGTAATTCATTACTTTCGTGAGTTAGCAATTCTGTTTCTTTCTACTTTTCCTCATAAAATTTGAATTCCTTTCTTTATTTCATTCAGGAAATAAGTGGATTCATTTGTTTGAATGGTTTTAAAAAGTAGTCATACTTAGGGAACCATTAACAGCAATCTTTAATAATGGTGGGAGATATATACAAGAAATTCAATACTAATATAAATGATGACACCACATTTTTACCTTACCTTAATGCATAGTGTAAAAAATAAACTAAAAATATGAATGAAATAAAGACCGTTTCGTACACTTCCACAGCAATCACACAAGCAACCACACAAAGGTCTTTATTTCATTGTAATGGCCTTCCACGAGGTAACGCCTTCCCATATTGAGTTTAAAAATATGAACTAAATAGCTGTGTATGATGTTGTGAGTTGAGGCTATGACATAGTAGGTAAGAAAATTATTTGTGAATTACCATTGAGGAACTCTTAGACCATGGATTCTTTTCATAACTCCTTTGTTTGTTCACTTAAATTTTTGGTCTATTAAAATAAAATCCTCTTCAAGTCACTCTGGTGCATAAAATTATATTAGTAACCAAAGATTAAAATTACTTAAATAAAAAGGACATTGCCATATTACCATTGAAATGAGTTTATGTCGTATTGATGAGCCTTTCATTAGTAACAACAGTTCCTTAAGGATTGAAAAAACCATTGTAGTTGCTCTTGACTAAAGCACCAACTACTAATTGTAAGAACTAACATACTATAACTTTGTGCTTACCTTTATCCGAAAATTATTTTCAGTTTAACATAAATCAAATTATCCAACAAAACCTGTCATCAAAACCTGTCATTATTCCCCAATAAATTTATCTAAAAATGCACTTGTGAATTATTTCCGCTGCTCTTGTCTAAATTCCATTGAGGAATTGGTGGACCAGCATGGAAAAAGTCATTCTCAGTTGGCCATTTCATCTTCAACATTGTCTCAGTTGTTCAGTATCTGCTGAGAAGAACATTGTGTGGTAAATTATATGATGTGAAAAACCTTGATAGAGCAATGATTGAATTATAATTTCAATATTTATGCAATAATTCAAATAAGAGCTTAATGGAAGTCTATTAATAATGATGGGTAGCAAAATTGATCAAGCTTAATTCAGCGTTATTCGAACATAATACTCTATTTTATCAGATAATTCAAATTCTTGTTGTGGTATTATACAATTCCTTCTCCTTTGAATATTCCCTTCAAGTATATTTTAGTATCAGTAAAATAATTCTGAATGGAGAAAATAAATTATGTAAATAAAATATCTTTTAAAACATACAAAATCTTCGAATATATAATCAGAAATATATTTCAAATGTCGGAAAGAAGTGTGCTCTTCACTGTCATCCTACAACTTATATTTTCTATTTCAACTTTTGCTTCATATTAATTGTTGTTTTCAAGTTTGAAAGAGTTTCAGGGTTTCAGATTTTTTATTTTGGAAGCCTTATCGTGCTAGTCCATCAATTAATATTCATTTCCTCAGAGATGTTATTCTTATGCCAATGCAAGCATTTCGAAACCATAAAACATTGTATGTCAAAGAAAGATTACCTTCATTACCATGACTAGCAGGTTATTAGCTTAGAAACAGTGCTTTTCTGTTAAGTTTTTAGAGAGATTTAAATGGAAAAGGAGGTCCTATTCGTCCATTGTTATCCCCAAATTAACATACAGTGATGTGATTTGTACTATTCTGCAAAGGGTTAATACAGAACTGGATTTTTGACACATTCACCTCATCGTCAGGTAGCTCAGAAACAAAAACCTAGATACTCTTAGAAGTAGCCTAAATACTCTTAGAAGAGAGAGTAGTGTAAAGTGTAAAAAAGGGCAGGGGAGGAAGGCCTCTAGGATGGAGGGAAGGGCAAAGTATGTTGATTACCAGAAGCCCAAATAAACAACTAAATCATATGAGAGGTGTGGGCAGGGGTAAGGAAGGGAATATGCATTTGAAGAGGGATTCTTGAAAAACAGATAATTGTTGCTGAGGGTGTGGGAATGATCCAGATGGTGTGGGATTTGAAATTTTTCTAGCGTGTCCATTTTTTGTCATTTGGGGCATGACTGGAATATTGTGGGAGAAGAATCAGTTATTTTGAATGAGGTGGTTGGCAAAATAGAAATGGAGTGGAGCTCTGTTTATGAATGCATCTTTGTATTCTTTACATCATATCAAGATATCCTCCTGCTCTGGCCAGTCAATGAAGTCTCAATCCGGTCATGCTTTATTAAACCTTTGCAGCATAGTACTAATCACATCATTGCATGATATTTTTAAGATGAAGTCCCACCAAATATTGCTTACTAAGTTTAATTTTATTGTTTTCCCATCTGTTTAATCCTGAATGTGATGAGAATAATTACTTTCTTTCTTAATGTCATTACCTCTTATGTCATTATTTGGAAAATATGTAGTCTTCTCAGTAGAAATTAGTCATAATTTCTTTGTTATCAACTTCTTGATTCCATCAAATCATTTAATTCAAGGTTCAAAGTATTCAATCATATTACATTCTGTATATACAAACCACATTATGAGCTTAATAAACAGCAATGCTGCCACTTTTATGATTTGCATTTAAAGTCCAATTTCATTTGAGTGGATGGTCCATTGATCTATTGGAAATAATAATCCATTTCTATAATAATTATTTCCATTCCTAAATGAATTTAACTTTTAAAAGAAACATGCATTGGTGTGTGTTCTGAATCATTATCCAGGTACCTTTTGCATTTATAAATGTTCTCCAGGTGCTGCTTTCTTTTTGCAAGGAGTGAAGATTTTTGTGAAATTCCAAATGCAATTGGTGGTTTTCTCGTTTAGAAAAAAATTAACAACAAGAACACCTTGATCATTTTTCTCTGATATGTTTATTTATGAAATTTAAACCAGAGATTGATGAAACTTTTAAAGGCAAAGACAAAGTTGTAGTATGTTTTAGTAGCAATAACAAGGGTTTAAAAGATTTATCTTCTTGGTGCATCATGCATTATATGTCCTTGTTTAATATTGCCCCATTTATTTAATTCCAAATGTAATGAAAATAATCTTTTTTCATAACATCACAATGTAATTAACTTCATGCATAATTATTTTGGAAATATGTCATGTTCTCAGTAGAAATGAGTTGTCATTTGTTTGTTATCAGCCTCTTGAAACTATCAAATCATTCAATTTAAGGTTTAAAGTATTTGATGATATTACATTCTGTTTGCACAAACCACATCATGAGCTTAATGAATAACACTGCTGCAACATCCATGAATTGCAATTAAAAGACAATTTCGATTGAGTGGGCGGTATGTATAGAATGATTTACACATAGATTTCACTTTTAAATATGGGGAAGTCAACCAAAAAGTATTCAGACATCATCATGAAGTATTCAGATTTTTTAGTGTGGCATTATGGTAAAATAATTCAGGGGCAATCTGGAGTTTTTAAGTTTTTTGATGTTATTTCCTGTCGAGAATCAGTGATTCAGTTAACTCTGATGATAGTCAAAGAATGTTAAATAGGAATGAATAGTTGAGAGAATTTTAATGTCTGTTTTTGTTTTGAATCAAGAAATCTAGAATCACAAACCACTTTGATCTAGACATGGATGTTTGTGTGATTTGTTTTATGGCTTTAGAATGTCTTGTTTTAATGTGTTATGTGTTTTGGACCCTGCAGTATTTCTTTGCTCCATAGATTACAATATTCTGTACATTTTCATGAGGTAGAAAGAACTTCTCAACTTCAATGTTCTTCTTAGATAATGTTTGATTAAGGCAGTAAAATCTCAATTTTATGAAAAAGATTGTGGGTTGAAACTCTGATCTGGAAGCAATTTAAATGTTGCTTAGGACTAACGATACACAAATAAAATCATCTGGAAGGCTGACTTTGGAATAATTCACTGAAAATGTATTTTACTTTCAGAACTAAATATTAGTGGTGAATTGAAATTCTTGAAATCGCCATCAGAAATGTTTTACTTTATAAGTTAAGGGATTCAGAGGGTTCGGCAATTTGTTCAGGTTCTAGTTGTTTTTCACTAAATGTGCAGCCTTTTGATAGTAATTACTCAGTGGGATGAAATCAGCCTGTGCTTCAAATATTATTGAAGTCCTCCAGTTCATTCAGTCTAGAAGATCGATGGTCTAATTGTTGCTTTTGTACAGGAAGTTATCTTTAATATATTCAACTCTGAGATCATAGCATTTTCTTGGTTTTTTTTTTTTGGTTGAACAAATTTTCTTGCACTGATGTTTTCAAGTACTGTAATGAACTTTTCAAACCTTGCAAACAGTAAAATGTAGTGAGAGGACTAAATTTTGAAATGTTAAGTTTGGTTTCATTTATCCTTATGCTCTAAAGACTGTGTCATTTACAAGTTCTCTGCCCAATGGCAAAGAAATTTTCATTATGATAGCAATTTTTCATGTTTTCAATATGAATTGTGTGAGTCTTTAAAATTTATTATAACTATCCAATTTAGCAAGATAGTTTAATTCTAGTTCTCATTTTTCAGGTGTTTCTTCAAATTATTCTTGAATTCAATTTTCAAAGTATTATTTGATATATTTTGTTATTTCACAAATATTGCTTGAAAGTTAAACTCTTGTCATTTTTTAGTTTCACATAATTATTCTTATATATATTATACTACTTTCAAATTAGAATTCAAGATTATTATTATTATATTTCCATGATTTCTCAGTTTTCAGTTCAAGTATTGAGTTTACTGATAGAAATTATGAAGTTTCCAGAACATTCTA
>KZ308857.1:321892-336660 GCA_000376725.2 Ladona fulva | reverse complement strand
AGGTATTTTTCTTATTATTATATAATTTGCATCATGAATTTCTGCAACGAATGAATGAATGGGGTAACCGGGGTAACATTCTGTAATAATAAAAATTCAACAAATTCCCTAGCAACGGAGCTCCCTATCAGAAAACTACTTTAAACAGCAGAGTAAATTAATCCGAGAAATTATCAAAGCTGAAGAAATCAATCATTAGAATACCAATATTACGTAATATTACGTCATTTATTTTATGGATGAACTAACGTTTACAATCAGCATAACTAGTTTGAGATAATGCATGCGAAGGAACCGCTGCAGGGTACAAAATTCTACAGAGGCTTTAACGTTTGAATTTATGAACCATGTAACACAAACTTTTCAAAATTCTCTCACTTAAAGAACAAGCTGCTAAATTTAACGTAGTCTATTTTTCGTATTCAAAGTGACATCAGTTAATACTATCACAAATTTAGTGAGTTACACAACCTCTAGGTACGGAACATTTATCGCGTCGCTGAAACGCCTGATCGTATGTACTACGAAGGAGACACTTAAGGATATCCTCGGGTGACTCACTCTCGCGTGAGCGTATTTCAAGTCAGCTCTGATTACGGAAATCACCACTCCTCCCTCCTATTCATTGCAACGGCGCGAAACTAATGCGTTCACAATACCTCGGCATTACTTTATTGAACCCGCTAACAGAAAATAAGCTAAAAGATAGGTTTCGAGAAAATTCATGTATCTGACTCACGAGGATAACTGCATCCGCGCACAATGCAGCTTTCAGCTACCCGTTGTGTTGGCTTATGGGGTTGCTTTCTTTCAGGCAACGCTCACGCAACCAACATTAAATCGGAGAGAATTTGGGACCAGCAAAATGAAGAAATATTTCAATGCAAGTTGAGTCTAATGGTTATCTCTCCGGAGAGCCCGAATGCAACCGACAGTTAACTCTAGATTCCAATTCATCATCAGCAATATAGTAGATGATGCAGGCTCAAATGTACCGCTGATGCCGAAATCCGGTTAATTGTATCAAACGTCGATGTACCGAAGTAGAAGATAACCGAGAAAACCAAACAGTAATAATGAAATCTTAACATTCAATCCAAGTTTCCGATTTTGTGGAAATACGTAAATTGTTCGGTAAATTCTCGAAGTATCAGTTGGTCAAATGAGGCTCTCTCTCCATTGAACAGAAAATTTGAGGGTATTTCGTGGGGAAAATATGCATTCGATTTTAAATTTGAGAGCCATTAAACTGACGAGAAAAGGAGGTCTCAATCAATTTGTACACCTTAACTTTTGCTTCTTATAAAGATCTTTGAGATAATACCACAACGTTCGAACAAGCAACTCAATCGATGACGGCATGGTACGTCTCAAAATATCTGCGATAAGATTATTCACTTGAACGAAATCTCACTTTCATTAACATCAACTCCACGTGGTTAACTCCTTTGCTTCACATTTAACATATTCTCGCGAAGATATTGGGAACCGATCAAAGCACCTCAAAATAAAGCACACTACGACCTAAGGAACACTTAAAAATTTCAACACTACCATCTTAAATGGGACTCACGAAAATCGACGACCAACGGTTTGCAACGATGTCTTCATCGCCAGGCGACGTCCTTCGTACGGCAGTGGTGCGTCTTCGACGAGGGTTAAACCTTAACCTTCAGCAATCAAGAGAAGAGAGGACGAGTCGATCGCCTGGAAAGCTTTTTATGCTCGGATAGGGGTGGCGCAGTAGCGGTAGTAAGGGGAGGGAGGGGTGGAAACTACTACTGCGATTACTATAATTCTTTAATAACTATATAAAATTGCGAGATTTATGAAATTCAACTTCTGAATAATTTTTAAGAAAAAATGTTTAGATTATAAAGAAAACTAACTAACTAAAGGTTGATTATAATCTTGTTTTCCTATTTTCAGTATTGTAACTGATGTTTATCATTCGTCTTTGTAATTACTAAATTTTAATATTCATTTTATGGAATGTAGACAATTAGCCTACTCTCCTTGATTAAAAAAAATTCAATTTATCTGGTTGTTATTCTGAATGTAGGAGGTCAAAAATATAAATTTTTGTCAGCTAAAATATGGATAAAAATAGCGCCACCATTTAAATGTATGCAATTAATTTCTTGGATTCTATTCTAAATGTCAAGTAACTATTCCATTGCAAGGTTAATTAATTCAAGTTATAATGTTACATTGTGGTCACACCATTTTTTTTCTCTGGTACCTAAATAACAAATTCCTGATACTCCGACACTGAAAATGTTTAGGTTTATTAGCGACTGTTATAAAGGAGGTGTTCTAAATTGATTTTAAAAGAAGATTTTCAGTTTCTCTTCTAAGGTTGAAATATACATTATAAAACTACTTCAGGATGCAAGATTTTGCAGAAAGTTGCTTCTGAACAAATAAATGAACTTATAATGGACAATGAGCAGAACAGAATATTGTAAATTTTTTCATTGATTTAAAAACTGCAAAATGAAATTGGACTTAATTAGACTGATATACAAATTTTCATAAATGGTTCATAGAAATGCGTATGGGGCTTAAATCTTTGGGCAAACTCTTCAGCTGATACATTCCAGTTGCATTGCTACAGGTTTTCCTCTTTTCATTGTATGCTCATACCCTGGCCATTAAGAAAAAATAAACAATGTGAATTGTTTTATTCCTTGCTTTATTTCTATTACTTGCCACAATGGGGTAATGGAGTATGACCTGCCTAATCAAAGTGGGAGCAGAGCCCACCCTTGGAAAGCATTTAAACTCTGTTAAGGCTGAATTAAATTATGGTTAATACACATGAAATTTGAGCCAATGACTGAAAATTTATATAGGTAAGGACTAAGTCAATTTTTTTTCGTACATAAGTAAAATTAACAGAAGAGAAATATGATTTCAGTTTATATATTCTATTCTCTAGTGCTTTGGTTGAAAAGTGAAGAGATTATTTATTCGGTAATCCACTTAGGTGAAAAAGCAGAGTAAGACTACTTTCAAGTAATACTTTGAAAAAATGTTTGGTTTTATTTTTAAATAGTAGTAGAATTTGATTTATTGGCGCTTTGATAGCAGAGGCCATTTTCACCAGTTACTGTTTTTTATAGTGTTATGTACAAATATAATAATAATGTAACATAATCAGTACATGTTATAAAAGGAATATTTCTCCATTTTTACTCCGTACCTTGGAAATATGTTTTCATGAGGTGTGCGAATATCAGATTAATCTTTTAATCTTCCAAAATGGCAATTCAGATGTATAGTCCCAAGGTGATCAGTTGAGAACATTTACACTTTATTTTTAACACATTAAAATTTATCTTTCTCTCAGTGAAGTTGTCTGCCTGGAAGGAGCTATACTCTTCCTTATGGAGGAATGAGGTATTTTGCTTATTTAGCTGATATATCATGAGTGGAAAATGACCACATACGTGAGGTACAAGAAAAACAATTGAATTTTTGAGCTCCAAGATAGGCCCAGGTTTTGCGCCCCCTACTGTACCAAAACCTGTGGAGGGTGAGGAGTTGGACAGATTCACAATGAAACTTGAAAAGGTCATTTCTGACATTTCTTTATTGCTCTGTAATAAAATGTACACTTCAAAATATTCACAATAAATCACTTCGAAAATATACTCCTGGTGTCTACTTTGCTGCAATTTCTCCATACATCCAGCCAAATGAGTTTTACTTAATTAAACCTGCAGTGGATGTTTATGCATTAAAATCACTTACTGTCACATAGGAGATCTTTGTAGAATAATATTTGGAAAAAGCAAGAAAATTATTCTTTACCTTGAACTGGATAAATTTATCAAAAAATGTCAACGAAATGTTAACTGAATTCTTAACAGCAAGGTGAGTAGAAAATTGCCTCAAATTTCAATTCTTAATAACATAACCATGGAAGTTTGTAACAGGTCTTACAAATTTTAAAGAAAGACCTCGGTATACTTTACAAATTTTTGCTAGGAGTGAACAATAAACCACATCGCCAATAGGTTATGGGCGCAGGAGATTGTCTGAAGGCGCAGAGTCAAACGAGAGTGGTCGCTGAGTGAAGATTTAGAGACATTTTCCTCAACGTAGTTAAGGTTGAGAAGCTTTCAAAATGTCATCAGCGTCGTCGAGCCGCTGGTGAAAGACAACAATACATGGGCAATGAAAATTGAAGCAGTAATGGTGAAAAACGGCACGTAGAAATATGTGGACGGTAAGCATACAAAACCGGAAATGGCCGCGGGAAGCGAGCAGTCAAGGAAGGAAATCGAGGAATGGGAAGACGGCGACGCTAAGGTTAAGTCTGACCTGATAATTACCATTGATCCAAGCTTGTTAAGGCTAGTAAAAGGATTGAGTACGACCCTGCAAGTTTGGGAGAGATTGAAGTCTGAATTCGCTTCGACGGGGCCTGTGAAAAAGGCAGGCCTTTTGAAACAGCGAAGCCGAATAAGAATCAAGAATCAACAAGGAAAATGAAGAGAGAGAAATCGAGATTTCAGTGAGCAGCTCTAAAGAAGGGATTGCGGAGGACCGGACGTCAATAAGATGTGGCAATAAAGTGCCGGAAACAAGAGTGGAACCTTCAGGATTTGAAAACCGAGCAGTAGGCACGATGCGCTGACGTGAAAGACCTAGGTTTGAACGTACGGGAAGCCGCGGAAGATCCCGGAAGATTTATCATCAAAACTCAGCACCAATAGCTCTACAAGATGGGAATTCGTCTGATGAAGAGGATGAGGTGGATCTGGAGATAGGCGATGTAGATGTCTCCATAGATGAGGCAGAAGTACATGCGACAATCATTGAGTCAGCCAGTTTGACAGATGTGAGCGTGAGGGAAGCGATGACAGGCTAGAACGCAGAAAACTGGTTGAAGGCGATTGCGGAAATAGTTTGTGGACTAATCAAGAATGATGCGTGGGAATTAGTTAATCAGCCGAAGAACAGGACTGTAATCTCTAGTAAAATAGTTTTACGTAATAAAACAAGACCTAATGGGACACTGGAAGGGGAGGAAGAGGTCCTAGTGCCTGCCCTGTCCGCAGTGCATCTCCAACAGCAGCAGATGGAGAGGAGGAAGGCTTCCGAAGGGGGTCGCAAAGGGGATGAGGTAAGAGGCAACCACCAGAGGCATTCCCCAGGGGATGTCGCGCACCATGGACGATGTCCTGAAGAGGCTGACGTCGAAGATGAACAGCTCCAGCTTGGTGGAGAAACTGAAGAGGTCCTCGCCGTCACCGAGGCCAGCGCACAAAGCAAGTGGGACACCAAAGAATTCGGTGTCGGCGCTGCACTCCCCTACACCAGCCGAAGAGAAGTGCAACGGCGGAAGCGCGGCGACTGACGGCGTTAGAGACGGCAGCGCGTCTCCCCTCGCCGGGGAGAGCTTCGCCGAGAAGGAGAGGAGATTTTCCGAGATGATTGTGCAATTGCAAATGGTCAGGGAGCAGCAGTGCAAGGAAAATATTTTCCAATGGAAGCCATGCCTGCCGATATCTTCACGAAGGCATTGCCAGGATCAGCCCATTACCGATGCATGGACGGGATTGGGATGAATGATACGTAGACGCGTGTAATTTGAGGAAGGCGTGTTAAGTAAATATGTCAAATTAATTAATGCGCGGTAGTCAAGGGCATTGTTGAGTTGTTTACAGTGCAAGGAAAATGCACAAAAAAGAGTACTACAAGAAGACCCCGGTATACTTGACAAATGTGTGCTAGGAGTGAACAATAAACCACATGACCAATAAGGAGGATGGGAGGTTTTACCAAAAATTAACAACAACAACAAAAACAACAAAACAAATGTGAAGCTCTAACTTTACTGAATTACATTAATAAAAAAACAGAAATAAAATTAGCTAAATCTCAAACACAATTGTCATCAATAAATCAGGAGATAAATAATCAATAGAATCTATTGTTTTCCAATGCAAACAGCAAGAACCCATCAGTTACAGTCAGTTATGTCAACAGAGGTATCATGTCAGTCTCTAACAGCCTTGACTACTTTTGATTTCTCTGTACCTCTTTATGATATTGCTGTGTTATAATAATATAGAATAAAAAGTAAAGGTACTGGAAATAAATAGGAAAATACTTACTTTGAAAGTTATTACTTTAGCTCCATCCCCTAATAAAAATGTCTTCCAAATATTCCAAACTTAAAGGAGTAAAATAATTGTAGGCTTAAATAGTGATTGTAAGAAAAAGAGAAGGTTGGAACACGGCTGTATATGAATTAGAGGTTTAAAAACAAGCCGAAAGATGGCTTACAGAGTGTTTTTAAACCTCTAATTAAATAGTGATATTAAAAGAAGTATTATCTTTGGCATGGCCTCAAATAAAGCAAAAAGTGTACCTGCTTTTGAAAATATTGAATTTATTAATTATAAATTGCATAAATTAGTTTGTTTGTTACATTTACATTGCTGTGAGCTAGTCAAAGGTGCCAATTTTTCTTAAATATTAACTTTTTCTATTGAACGAAAGTTCATTAGTACACCATGTATAATAATTCTCCTTTATTTAGGCAAAAATGCATTTACTTTGGTTAGAAATTTCTTAGAATTATTGTCATAATTTGCAGTTTTTAATTTTATTTGTTCACAATAAACAAACATATCTCTACCTTGTTTCATAATAAATATGCTGAGTGGAAATATGGTTCTATATAAAATTAATGACTGAAAAAATCCAATATTAAAACTAGGTTCCTAAAACCCTGAACTTGAAGATTTTTTCATAAGATTCCATTTTTGATATTTTCTACTGCAGCAGTGTTGTAAAGCAATCTTCTTTGGTATTTATTAAACATCTCATTCAAACCTCCTTGGGAATATCTGCTAGGAACTATTTCCTTCTCATATCTTTATGTTAATTAAAATTGAATAACTGAACTAAGAAAAATTGCAATATACAACAAGATGCTCATTCATCAAAATATAGAAGATGAGAACAAAATTGCAGTTAATTAAATATTTAGAGTTGCACTTGGCGCTGGTGGCTCACAGGGTATACTTGAAAATATGAATGTTTGAATTTTTATTACCTTTTGGGAGGATGATTTTTCTTACCCCTGGCTTTTAAGTAATTGTGTGTTTACTACATGGATGTAAAACCGTAGACAAATACTGGCTATGCCCCTGGGTATCCTCAACAGCCAAACATTCATCAAGTATTTCTTCAAAGATCAGTTCTTGTGGTACAAGTGAAGGAGGCAACAAGTGAGACAGTGGAACGAATGTTATGGATAAGGAAACAGAGAGGACTGAATTTATTCAGAAGGAAATTGATGTGGGAGCCCCAGTGACAGTGTGAGGTTATGCGTATGTCAAGAAGTTTAGAAGATTCAATCTGAGGTAAAGTGTTACCATCATTTTAGATTTTTTGAAATTAAGTTTAAGGAAGTTGTTAAGGGACCAAGAGTGAATTTTTTGGATCACAGGAGTCCATTGGTTGAGGAGGGATTTGGAGGTTGAAGAGGAAATGATGACATTTGTGTCATCAGCACATATGGTACAACTGCTGCCAGGTATGCAGTTAATGTGGCCACGGAAGTCAATAATTTTAATCAGGAAGAGTGTATGGCAGAGCACTGTGGATATTCTAGATTGATTATGTTAGAAGGAATTATGTAATGTACAGTATGCTTGTAGAGTTAACCTCAACCTTGAAGATTATAACTTGCTGAGACCTGCCTTTAAGGTATGACAGCAACAAATTCTTAGGTGTACCTCTAATACCAATTTTTCAATTTTATGGAGTTGGTGGTTAACTGGTATTAAGTCTGGCACCAAGATTCCAAGGAAAAATGGACATGAAAAAAAGTCTGACAGGATCTAGAATCTTCTATTTTTTGGCCAGATGCTTTATCCTTAATTTCTACTGTTTTCTTTTTCATATAGGGTAGACTTTAGGAGTTTTGAGGGCAGAAGGGAAACTGCCAACTGGGAAGGAAGTATTAAGAAGGAGCAATAGAAGATTCTTGATCATATCACAAGAAAACTGAATTATGAAATATGGTACATCACCAATACAAGTAATGAATTTATTTCCACAGCTGATAATCATGGATTTCATTTCACTTTCATGGCAAGAAGAAATATATTGAAAGGAAGAAGACCAAGTGATATTCAAGTAATCAAAAGAATTGCTGTATTATTGCAGGAGTGAAAAGAGGTAGAATGTTTCTTAAAATGTGAACCCAAAGATTGGGTGAATCAATGATGCGATAAGTACATGATTTTTTGACTAGATGCTCATTTAAAGAAAACTTATGTTTCTTTCTCAAACAATAGATAGACATAGTTATAATATGTCAATATATCTTAAAAACATAAGAATGATTATATAAAGTTCTAATTCATGTTCAAGTTCCAGCCTTTCATAAAAGTCATTCTGTTCCCCATAAGAATATCTGCTGTGTTAAATTTGTATTGTAATAAAATCTTTGTGTAACTTCAGCCATAAAATTCAGTACAAAATGAAGTTCCTCTGGCAACTTCACAATAATGGCTGTACTACTACCTAATATTAAGACCACAAACACTTCGGATTACCAATAAAATCACCATGTGTATATATTTTCTCTCCAAGTTTGTTTAGTTAATGAACAGATGTAGTGCAGTGAAACACCAGTAAACTTACTTAAACAGTATAACTTATGCCACACAAGTGCACCAGTCAATTTGGCACATTGTTTTCAAGTTCAGTATTCAAAATATTCAATGAAACAAGATTTTCCATTGTATATCATGCACTATTATTTTTATCATTTTTCTATATTTTTTGTATAGATAACACGCAGGTTATCTAACAGAAAATATGGTAATTGTTTTAGCAAGAGTTGTGCAGCAAGCTTAGGCAGGCTGTTCCACTTTTTTATCCCTGCTGTATCACATTTTATTGTTGCCACACAAAATAGAGACAAAATACAGCTTTAGAGAGATTTGTACGACTTTAAATTTTGACTTTATTCCATTATATGCAGTAATCCTCTTTCTCATCTATTTTCAATAGGTTTCAGTAACAGCTTTATTATGATGCCTAAGACTGAAAAAGCAGCAATATTTATAAATATATCGTTCATCAATTATATTAATTTGATTTTGACCAATAAATCAACACAAAGTTTTCCATGAATCTGTTAGCAGTTAAATGTATGTAAAGATTGATTCCTGTAATGATTATTGATTACAATAAAGGAATTTCTTTTTGGCTTGAAATTTTCACATTGTAGCAGCATCAAAATTTACTATGCTTGGAAATCCTTAAATTGTCTCATAGAGATAAATTAAAATAAAATCTATTCTGAATAGGTCAGTATTAGAGTATTGAAAAGTCCAAATACTTATTATATAGATTTAAATCACACCTAATAGATTACTTCAGTTATTGAAGGTTTAAAATGTTGTATATCTGAGTTATTCATGACTGCTTTTAGCTTTAAATCATAATTAGAGTAAATTTCAATGAAATGATAAATTTATCAATTTAAGGGGCATTTATTATTTATCAATCCATGCTTGACAGTAACCAGTGGCAAACGAATAGCATATGAACCTCCAGAAAATGAATAAAATAAACAAACTAAGAGCTTTCATAAAGCAAACGTTATTATCACCATGTACAATTCAAAATACATGCACAACTTTAGAAAACCCATATATTCAGATCAATTACTAATCATTAGAAAAATAAATTATAATTAATTTATAAAGATTGGATATTAATGATAAGTTTGACAATGAACTTTCTGAGTATCCAGCTTACATCCTGACAGATGAATTGACAATGATCTTCAGGATCTATAGCTAACTCATGGCTTATGAGACTGAAATTCTTCCTGTGACCTTCAGTCAAGAAGTATTTCAAATGTTTTAAAATATTACTTAAAGTATTATAATATCAACTAGTCTCACAACACAATATATTCATCAAATGAAAGATTTGAGTCATCAACATGTGACCACATTTATACAGAAAAAGATGCTATTAATGAAGTGAACATCTAACTCTCAAGTAAGAATGTGTAAAATCATAATTCACAAAACAATTCTTAAGAGAGTTAAACATCATATACTATGAGAATGAAACGTTTTATATGAAAAAATAGAATCAAAATCTTGTTAATACTACATTCTATAGAATATGAATTATGACCAACTTCTATGCCAGGATGTATAAGTCCTTGTTTAACAATTATAAATATCTTATTAATTATAATGTTACAATGCAAACATAAAAACACACATCAACAATGTTGCAATGGATGAAGTAATGATTCTATGTTTAAAATGTCTTTATTGCATTGCAAGTAAACACATTTTTACAGATTGAATATTTTCACAGAATTATTGGCTATATGATGTTTATACAGCCATTGAGTCCATAGAGCCCCTCTCAGAGGATACAGATTTCAGTAACATAATTTATAGACTGTGTGTTCATTCATTTGATCCATTTTAAGAAACAGTAACAATATGAACATTTTTCAGGAATACTGTCATCTTCATGACATCATTCTAGATGATGTCAAGCTACCACAGGTAAGTGACCTATATTAATTTTTATCTGATTTTCCTACACTAAAGACCAAATATATTCTGATATAATTACTCTCAAGGATAAATTTCTGGTAAATTCATTTTGAATGAAAAAATATTTTTTGGTTACCACCACATAAATATTCTATTGGTCCAATGTACCTTGTAACTACAACTTTTGATTAAAATTTTCAGTTCATATAACTTACTGTAAAATAACGAGGAAATTTGATTTCCAAATTGAAGGTCAACAATTCAAAACATATAAAAAAGATATAAATCTATGGGTTATTCTACAAGTCTTTTGCCAATTTCTATTATGAATACATCTTCTATGAATGTAACATTTATTAATTTTAAATTCCACATTTTAACAAACTCCTATTTTAAACAAGAGTGTGATAATGAACTCCAAAAGCAAGAACATCAATATAATTGGTTCATAAATGATGTTAAAATATGAGGGAACTTTTACAGTTTCAAAGTAAAGAGGATGTCTAATATTATATTTAATGCATAAAACATCCTTAGTATTGAAACTGATAAGTACTCAGGGTTAAAATCATGGCAAGGGCAACAATAATCTGAATAGATTCAATAACATTTTATCAACAACAGAGAATTCAGCCAAAATAATTTACATAAAAATTTTTGGAAAATAGGAGTATTGGGCTTGGGTATAACCAAGACTTGTTAAAAAATTACAGTGAACAAAAATATGAACATTATGCTCTTTCAAGATCTGCTTTACTCATATGATTGACGATTCCAGCACCAAGAGAATCTCCCAGAACATTTATCGTTGTCCTAAAACGATCCCTAAAAATCAGAGATAAAAATTTAAAATTAGTTTTACCACCAAAATAAGTATGTCAACTTTTTTGATTTAAAAAGCATTCAGGAGATTTATAATTAGTCTTCTGGTAGTTCCATTTTTAGCTTCTTCAATTAAATTAGCCATAGTTACCCAACAAAGGTAACACTGAAAAATGAAACTTAATTATGGGCTTATTTCAACAATATTACATAAACAAAATATTGTTAATAAATGTAAGCACTATTTATATAGATTTGAGGGGACTGGACAGACTGATGTATTATTCTGACGTTTTTTGAAATATCAGTCAAACAATAGTCAGTAAGAAGACCAATGGAGATAAAATAACTTGAGGAGGTTTCTATAATATAAAGATGTCTTCTTGTCTTTGATAAAAATTTAGAAAAAATCAAGATAAATACTTATTCTAAGATGAAAATACAGTTTTGACTATTTGTGCCTATAAATTTGTATGTTTTGCTATGTGCAGAGCAAAATTTATTATAGAACTTCCCTAAAGCAATTTTCTTTTCAATTTGAATTAGGAAAATACCAGTGGGTTGCTCGATAAATATTTAACTATGCCTCTGGATGAATTTATTACTATTTTTCCATGAAACTTTGGTCTTGCTGACAATCATTTTACATTTGTAAGCCTTGAAATTATGGCACAAATATGAAAGGAAAACAACTAAGGGATTCTATGCAAGAATTCCTGACGAACTGCTGGTTTCAAGCAGTAAAAGGTGTGTTAGCAAACTTATGCTAACGTATACATATCTGATATCATCTATGTCACAGGGAAGATTAAATTCACAAGCAATATGATCAATTGGAAATATGACAACAAATTTGGATTTTACAGGTGACATTGATAAATTTTCTGATATAAGATCAAGGAGAGCATCACAATACTAAATCTATTTCAAATTCCATGAAAAATATGGATATATCTTTATTCTTGTGATATTTTGGATTGTTAATTATCTTAAGGAATGCCCAAAAAGCATCATGTCTTTGATTTATTGAAAACTAAGAAATATTGTGAAAATGTATCATTTATCATATAGATTGGTGCAATATTTCCAAAATCCATGGGTATACGTATACATGTTTATTATCATTGAATGTAAAGTAATTATTATTCTTTGATTTCCTTGTCTGCAAGACTCAAATCTTTTTAAATAAAAATATTGTAAGNTTAAAATACAATGAGAGAACTGAGGCAAAATCTGAGCCACAAATGAGAGCAAAGTACATACAAATGGGAAGGATATAGGACAAATAAATAGATTTTAAAGCATGGGTGTCCATTATCTTAGCTAATGTATACTTGCTTTCCTCGTCTCAAATGGTTCATTATTTCTCTTTATTTTGTCAATTTTTATCCAAACAAATGTAACATTTTGAAATCTATTCATGGTTTCTGTATTCTAAAGGCTGTTTTTATTTCCTTTAATTTATACAAAAACTGTTCAGATAAATTATAACTTACAGCAACCAATCTACTGCAATGATTAATGTAACATCTTCTGCAGGAAGCCCAACAGTGTCCAAGACCATTACCATGGTGACTAAGCCAGCTTGAGGTATTCCAGCAGCCCCAATACTAGCTGCAGTGGCAGTAATACTGAAAAAGATGCAGTTTTTAAGTTGAATTTCCTTTGTAGAAAAATTGATTTGAAAGAATATTTTTTCATTACATTAACCAAGACAATTTTACATAGGGGAATGGCTTGTACTGACTATGAAGTTTAGCTGAAGCACTTTCTCTACAAGTGCATTTTACTGGCATACATAGCCTCAAAGAGCAAATCCTTTGTATGAAATAATTAGAAACAAATAATAGCTTTTTTCTCAGTAACTCACCTAATGGCAATGATTTGACCAATGCTGAGGCTGATGTTTCTCACTTGGGAGATGAAAATTGCTGCCACAGCTTCATAAAGAGCAGTACCATCCATGTTTATTGTTGCACCAATAGGCATTACGAAGCGGGTCACTCTAGGATCAACTTTGTTTTTATCCTCCAGGCATGCAATTGCAATTGGCAAAGTTGCGGAACTGAAAAAGCATTGCATTTAAATCTTAAGGTAATCTATAAGAAAAACATGTAATGTAACTTTGTGGCCGAAAAATGTTATGATGCACACAATAAAATTAAATGAGATTTGAGTCATAATTTACAAAATTAAAGGTTACTTTAATAATTTTTGCACCTTAATAAATTACTGTGTACATACATTCAAAATATCTGTCCAGTTTAATCAATGAAGATTCAAAGTTCCAGTTTAACAATTGGGGCATCTGAGGTGAATCTTTATCATGAATATTTCAAGGAAATATTTGTGACACTAATTTTTTATTGATATAATTTAAGGTTATTTTAAATAAGGCCACAAGTTCTATTATACTAATGCAACATTTTTGGAAAAACCATTATTTCAACAAGTTTTGCTGGCAATGAGATGACATATTTGACAAACCAAAATTTTCCTGAGGAAGTCTCTCCTCTCTGGGGAAGTTTTATAACAAAATGTTTCTCTGACATGAGGATAGGTTAATAATAAATGTATAAATGGGTAAAATTCTACATTTAAAACTACACTGGCAGCAATATATCTTTCTGGGTACACCAGTTTTATCAGTAGATTTCTTGCAATTTTATGTACAGTGAATTTTATTTACTTCTGTAACAGTATAAATACCAATAAATATAAATTAAAAACATATTCATTCATAAGTCTTATGGCAAGTTATAAGCAAATACCAATATTGAGAGTAATATTACTTCCACTCATTAATATGAAAGATATAAGGAAATGAAGTAAAAGTAATTGCCCCCAGAAAAGTTCATGCATAATCTCTTTCAGTTTTCTCATAAGTGTCAACAATTTTGCATTTATTGCTTAATTACTCCACAGGAAATTTAATACTTTTACACATTAAGTTTTAACAATCATTTAACAGATTATGTCAATTACCTAGAAGATGTTCCAAAAGCAGTCGCCAGAGCTTGTGCCATGTTACCAATGTATTTAAACGGTAATTGCCGGGTAAAGAGAAAGAATATAATTGGCAAGACTATGAGACCATGGCAAAAGAGTCCAACTAAAACTGTAATGAAGTACATTCCCAGCTGACCAATGATAACCTCAAAACTTTCCATTTCAAGAAGTTTGCCAGTTATAAGGAATAATACACCAATGGGTGAAAACCTAGAGAGAAAATAAAATGCTAGTGATAAAAGGATTAATGGCATAATTATTTTATTTTAAAAGTCTTAGTAGAGAAGATGGTCAATATACTTATATACAAGAATCATAATTAAAGATCAAAATTGAATGGTACTTCTTTCTACAATATATACTAAGAATCAG
>KZ308857.1:255997-304566 GCA_000376725.2 Ladona fulva | reverse complement strand
CGAGGGAGGTGAAGATTATGAATATAGAATGATTTCTATACCCTATTTTAATTTTACCTAAATTTGTTAACATAATCAAAAATTTCTAAGCGAGAAGTACTCCTAAAATTCTTCTAAATTAAGATGAAAATTTTCGAAATAGTCGAATCTATTTCGTAAAATTTATCACCAGAGTGCTCTCGTAGTAATCAGGAGGAAATCTCTCCTAGAATGCTGTTGTATAATTCTAAACAAAGCCCTCGCGATGATTATGGAAACCATTTTTCATTTCATATTAACCATTTATGAAGCAGAATGAAAAAAAAAACACAAAGGACATAGGGACTTTAATTCGCTACCGGTTTCGTAAGCGTACTAACATATTCAGGATGAAGAAGAAAAACAGCCTGAAGATGTAAGTACGCTTACAAAACCGGTCGGGAATTAAAGTCCCTGTGGAAAAGAACGATATTTTTCATTCTGCAATGTCTTTCCACGAAGTCACGCCTTCAAATATCGATTTCATAACCATTTATGAATGTGAATGTCTTCTTGTTCTATTAATAAAGACAATAAAGTTAGATTACTGGTTCCCATTATGTCATCAGATCAATTTTAGGAGAAAGACAGCAAAGAACCATCTTGTTAACAATTTAAGATTCCATAGTGATGATTAAGACAAATCGACTTATGGTTATCAATGGCCTGACTATGAGGATGTTCAGTGACAAAACCGATCGCATCGAAGAGCACTTGATTATTCCAATTCCGTTAGTTATTTCACTTACTCAGAGCTTTGCAGTTCCACGTAGTGAAAGCTTAAGCCATAGAATATGTCCTAGGAAGTGTATACAAAGCTTTCGGAGGATATCTTAAACTAAACATCCACTGTTTGAATGTGTCCTTGCCAAAAATGTCCTCAATTAAAGAGTCGCGTCTTGAATTCAAGCGCATTCACTTATCTCGAAATATAACGCACATTCTTTCACAGGGAAAAAGTAAAAGTTCATTGTGAACAAGATCTTCTATCACATGATAACTCGTTCACTTTCGGGAAGTCGCTGCGTATAAAAATACGCCAAACTTCATAAGAAGATGAGATAATATTTCCATTCGTAAATCAAGCATCTCGTCCTTTGCATTGGTTAGAATCAGTTAGGAGCCAGAATATGCATTTAATCCTTATTTTAAGGATCGATTTAAATATAGTTTGGAAATTGAGGAGGATTTCATTCTGGTATTCATCCAAGCATACAGACGTTTGCATTGCTATCAAAATAGATCACCTCTCCAAATATTCGACGACTTCGAAAATATGCCTTTACAGATCAATTAATGACCTTTTACAGGTTAATGAATCAACAGGAATCAGTGACGCTGTACGTTTCTTGTTTAATATTATACGATGAAAATAATCGAGTATGATACTGCATCTAATGTCTATGCATTCGGAAAATCATAATTTTGACATCACGTGCGGAAAATCCAATAAATCGCACATCTATGAAGTAAATTTCACTATGTACGCCTAAATGAATCGTAACAAGCGTCTGTTATCCGTAATTTAACGGAAATATTGTTAGTATGGATCCCGAACACTACCGATGCCCCAAAAAACGAAGTATATTCGTATTTCTTCAAAGCTGTAATCCATTCTTTAAGCTCTTTTAGCTGTGGTACAGTCTTTTCTGGGTAATTTATGAAACAAAATTAATTTATTAAACGATTATGATCGCGATTAATGATTTTGAAACAATAAGAACGCAAAAGAACTAACTCAGGCGACTTTAGGCTTCTGACAATTTTCCTGTTTAATTCTTCGCAGAATGTTATCTTAACTACATTTTATTCAACTAAGAATTCAGCAATTCCAAAATTCTTCTACAGGATTTTACACAGTCGTAAGGGTGCATGCAACAAAGAAGTTGAGGACGAATAAACCAATCCCGCACTTTGGTTAGCGTAATGCCAAATCATTATCTTTCAAAAAGAAATGTTTCACTGTGTTATAGTAATACGGGCATTTTAGTATTGCAGTAGAGTAGCGGTTTGAGTAATGTAGGGATTTCTGGAGGTATTGCATACTTCTTCCAGAAAATTAATTAAATTGTTGATGTACAAGGTACTTGTATGGTGGGGTTTCACCCCGTCACCGCTACGGTAGCCGAGAAGTTCTCTCACGAACCCTGAAAACTCCAGTAAAAGCAATTTACATTTTATATCATATAAGAATAACTTAGGTGTCAGGTAAATATTTTTAATGAATATAAGAATGTAATAATCCTGTGAGTGTTGTGTGTATGTCATGTACCTGTTGAATATTTGCATATATGTAATAGGTAATAAAACAGCCAATCTATCGGCTTTAAAAGTCTTAGATTTAAATCGTCTCGTAAATGTGTAAGCAACCGCAAGGATAAGGAAAGGTGTCTTTGGCATTTGGTAAGCCGTGTGGCTGAAACCCAAGGAATAACAGGTGTGAAAAATAGCTGGTGACTGGTGACTCCAATGACTGGTGCTCGAACCTAGGTCTCCCACTTCCGGGCAGGTATTCAGAACATCAGAATGTCTAAGAAACCTGTTACTACCCAAATGTATATACACTGGAGTCTAGCTAATTATCTAGAATCCAAACTAATATGGACCGGACAATGTTCGGATTGCGAAATTTTCAGATTATCCGAAAAATTGCATTATTACAGTAAAACTTAATTTAAATTATATAATATCGTGTATTCATACAATATTGTATACGTTTCTGTACTTTTTAGAGTACTGTACAACAAAACTGTTAATAATCAAAGAAAAAAATTTAAATTTTCTTTTAGACATTCTAGAAACTTTGATATAACTTAGCCATAGCTGTTTGTACTTCAATTTTGTTACATTTATCCCTAAAATTCAGCCAAAAATTATACTTAAAGTTTTAAAAATTTCCGAGAATTCTGTTCAGGTTCACCGAACTTTCGTAATAGCAGAACTATAGTGCATTAGGCATTGCTGATAGTGAAATCATATGAACTGATTCAAACGCTTCAGTCTCTACATATACTTCTCTATACCCTCGACATTTGTTAATTCATATCCTGAAATTGGCTGAACAACCATTAATGGTGAGAGCTAACTATTTTGAAATTACGAATAGTTTAACAAACCCATTTACTATCAGTCGTGCACTAACTTAGACGTGAATGTCGATTTCCATAAAACATTGTCATTCCATTATTCTATTAATAATTTTCCATTAAAAACTTTAAAAAATAAACGTAATTAAGTAATTTTAGAGCATTCTATTTGAATTTCAAAAAGGCATATTGTGGCTGGAACCACGATGACAAATTCCTGTCGCGCGAAAGCAGGAAAACGAGGCTATGGTAGCGGGATAAAGTGAAGTGGACAACCAATGGAAAAGGAAATATATGGATGAATTAAAAAAGCGACGGAAACGGGTTATTTGTGGTTTAATCCCATTTCCTCCGCCTTAACAGGCATTTCGAAACAGTGACTCAATGGCTTAACTATGACGTTCATTCTTCAGCACTGAGAACATATTCGGCGAACGCTCTCTCATTCTCGTTCCTTAATCATACGTATATTTTAGTTAAACTCCTGACAGTAGTAAATTTACTTTGTAAATTTTAATTTTCAACTGAATCGAATCGAAGTTTCCATTCTAAACATTATCATTAAGACGTGATAATTTCTGTATTAACCTAACAGAAACAAATTTCATTGATTATATGTTTGCCATATTCTAATGAATTAGAATCCATAAAATGTACATTTAGAAAATTATTATTATGACCTCGAAATTGAGCTTGGTGAGGAGAATTTCATTGTAAAAGTATTATCCAATAAGGTGTAAGAATCATGCGCATCAGCTTTGCGTAAATAATTAAGAATCAGATCGACAATAACCCTACCGAAGGTAATTCATTTATAACATGTAAATCTGTTACAACTGAGTAAGAATGTTATGCATCGCAGATATAAACAATTAAGAGTTTGTTCGGAAATGAACAGGAGAAAACAAAAAGACGTCTTAAACGATATGCTCATTACAGCTAATGTCGAAATTTACGAGTCGCCCCTTCCAATGATTGCTCGGAATTTGATGCAGTTTGATCATAAACATCCACAAGCTGGGATCTGCGCTTTGAAATGGAGAAATAAAGAATGGGCCGAAAGAACATTTGCCCCCTCAACTCAATGTTCCCGGTTATTAACGGTGTCAACCAATATTTGGGCGTCAAAAGATGGATCGTATCTCATAATGAGCTGCCATTCTACCCCGCTATCTCCTAGTAAGCGAACCACTTAAAATAAACGGATGGCTTCCACAAGAGCCCTGAAACCACTCGAGACACTTTTCCCAATCTAACTCCAATCCTAAAATGCTTGCTCCATTTCACACCTCCCTTTCCTCTTGTCTTCCCCTCTCCGCGTTTACTTCTCGCACTCTGACCCAAAATCATCATTTTTCTTTGTCAGTGTAAATTCCGCGCTCATACGCTCCTCGCAGCCACGCTTATCGCCGTTTCACGGTTGCGTTTTTCTTTTCTACATTACTATTCCTCTTGATTCACTTGTTTTTACAGGGTACCAATACCTTCCTCTCTCTTCTAAACCATCTATTAACCTCTACTCACTTCATTTCAGTTCTCAATAGTTACTTTTTATTCTCAATTCAATGGACAATGGACTGAGTGCCCTTTTTATCCAATTATTGATCTATTTATGTAATTTCTCCTAAAGTACTTACGAAAACTGACTTATTATGATGTGTTACATGATAACTTGTAATTGATCTACTATGCTGCAATTTCTAAGTAATTTCCTATAGGATTTTCAAATTTTCCTTTCAATAGTATTTCTCTAGATTGGATATATTCTTCAGTGGGAGCTATATTTTACAGTGTTTTCAATCTCCAAAATCAGTCAACTCCTTTAAATAGGTATCTAAAATGAAATTATTTACTTTCAATTTCAAATTATCTTATTCCTTTGCTTGACAATAAGATGGGACTTCATAATCTCCTAATTAAATCACTTGTCTGCGTTACGAATTAATATCCAATCACTTTTCCTAATAACTCTCAATGTTCATCTGTTATGTATTGGCCTATCTGTTTCATTACACTTAAAAAGCTCTATTTCCACCCTATTCTTTCCCAACTACCTACACCTGTCACTACTCCTCGTTTCCTATTACCTTACCTACTCCCACTTCGTTTACTTTCATTTTACCACGTGTTACAGCCACTTTCACTTCCTGCGAAGCATCTTTCACTATCGCTCATTCTTCCTGCCCCCGCTCTTCAATTCACCCCTCCCAATCCGAGCCCATCTCACTTCCTCCATTTCGACTCAAGCACCCACGTCTGCCCGAACGCAAACCCGGTGTTTTTTACTCACAAGGGTCTAACTCGGATCTCATCAAAACGCAGAATTAAAGCACATTATCCGCAATCCAGTCTGTCGTCAATTTGGAAGGAGTCCGGTGGGAAATATACGGTAGGTTAACGGTTAACTATCAACGGTAACCTGTAAAATACAGGTTACCGTTGATATAAACAAGCTAGATTCGAAGCGAGTAGTGTCTATCTATTATGTTCATGTTGCCAAGTTTTCTAAATTAACAGATTGAAAGTTTGCACTTTTCTGCCCAGAGGTAGATTTAAGCCTCAAACCTTATTATCAGCCAAAAGCTCCTCTCTGAGAGTAAATGAGGCTTTCTAGTCGAGGTGAGGAGTTGTGAAGTGAGGGGCAAGACAAGGTGAAGATGATTTAGCTTTCTCACTGTACCAGAATACTATGAGTGAAAAACGTTCACGCAAGTGTTTCACAATGGTTTTATGGATAACAATTTTCGTAGCATACAATACGGAGATACCTAAATGAATGCCATCATTCAAACCTCAGTAGCCTTCTTATTATCGCATATCGAACCAGTCAGACACAGAAGCAGATAAGTATACATTTTTTCCACGCCTTTGCCAAAAGGCAAATGACAAATTAAAAGCGTAACAAAATTAACGCTTGCTTTTGAATGCAGTACTACGAGAGAAATCAGGAAAATAGAGGCATGGATTTATCGAATTACACGTTAATTTTTTTACGAATTATTTGCGACGATAACCTTCTAGGGAATCAGACAGTACGCAACCCCTGCACCACGTCAATGAGTAACTTGTACACTGCAAATAAAGAAGTAGATGCAATGTCCGCAATTTCTATGGGATTTTTGTACCAATACAAGGACGCAAACGTGGGTATGAAATCATGAAATACAGTAATATCTCCTGAGTATCTTCAGAGTGAGCGAAGGATCGCTAGGACCACATGGTTATCAAAAATAAATGACAATTTTCTTCCTAATTCCAAATTATGTAAAATGGGATGTCTCCCCGCATTTCTAGCAATTCGCCAGATCTACATCCCGCATACCTATGGAGGTGAATTACCCCCCCCCCCCCACAGTCAGATCCCCTCTCCTAGACAACTTGGATGCAGTCCAACAAAAGCTGGTGCAGCGAAGGTTCTCTTCCGATTCGAATCCATGGAAACGGTGGATTTTCCAGCCTTTGGCTGCAGAGAAGCATGTACACGAGCGGCCCGCTGCAGTTTCGCGGATCCGCGGTCGAGGACTCGAGCGTGGCTCATGGAGGGGAGCGGCTCGTAGCGTGGGAGCGGACGGCCATGGCGACCTCTGTCGCAGAGTTAATTCATCATTCTCAAGCGACGCAGATACCCATGGCGATGGTGAGAGGGAGAAGTGAATGAAGGCCTATTGTCAACGTCATGCCTTTCCGGCCCCAGGGGCGCGTGTGTGTCGGGCTCCAAAAGAGGGGTGTGGCCCAGAGGAAGTGGGCTAAACAGGAGGAGGAATATTTAAGGTGTTTCCACTCGAAACGTATCGATGGCACTGGAGATAATTCGGCAGGATATCGCGTGTTTGCTGCTCCGTCGTGCGCGACAAATTAAAAGCTCTTTTCGATGGAGTGATTGACCCCGCTGCAGCGTGCTGGGTCTTGGATTTTTTCCTCTCCTTTTTTTCTTGTGCGCGAAGGAGTTTGTCGCGGTGACGCGAGTTTTGGGCATTTCTCGAAAATACTCCGCGTGGACGGAAAAAAGTTAGCGAAGATCCACGGGAAACGATTAATTTCGTGATGCGTACCATGTGGTGAAAAAAATTCGCTCCTAAAGAGGTTCTCGCTTGAGTTATTTCCGACTTGGGGAAAAAATGCGTAGAATGAGCCGCAAAGCGTAGGCGTTGAAGAAAATTGAATGCGCGACAAAAAGATCCTGCACTAATTGCCGTCCGCAGAGAACTTTCGACTCAAACGAATTTCGCTACTCTGTTTTTTCGCCACGCCTAATTGGTACGAATTCCCAGTAGTGGTTCTGTATGGTGGAGGTCATGGCCTGGGCGCTTATTAACCAAAGGGTTACGGCAATCTCTTGCCGTAGTCCGAATGGTTGCAGCCCATCTGTAGCGGTAAAGTTCCTCAAATATTGCCGTCTATGTTCCTTTTTATCGTTACACCGTATGGCATATTGATTACGTTAACTACCCAAAGGTATCTACATTAGTATCTTTGTCAGTAACATTGCCAAGTTAAACTTCGGGAACTGTTTTATTATTAAACCCCAGTCAGTTGAAATCATTTTGCTTGCATGAGTCATCAAATTTGCTGAGCTGCTGTTATGTCATTCGTAGTAGTATTGTTAAAAGTGCTTCTACAGCGTGGGTCGTTTCGCTCGTAGGCCCCCACCGGGAATCGAATTCGAGGCCGCTTTTTCCGAATTCGAACGCGTTGCCCACTCGGCTTACCGGAACCCCTGGTATGTTATTATTTATTTAGATGAAATTTTCAAAGATCGTCTGAAATTCGTTATTTCAAAAATGTTTGAATATCGGTGTTATCTAAGTAGTATTTATGGGAAACAAACCAAAAAACAAGACTGTTGTAATAATTCTAATTAAATTTTTAAAACACTCCGTTTTTTCGTTAGGTTTATTGGAGCAACTGAGGATAATGAAATAGTACCAAACTTTAATTAAAAGTGTCGATGAGGGTTGGAAAGATATTCCGAAAAGTCTCAAACTCCGGCCTTTCCCTAAAAATGCTTTCTATAATTTTATATCTAAACATAGGTTAACGCCATAGAAACTTAATTTTTTGACACATATTTAGCAGAAGTACCCTTAAGGCAAACGCTTTTTCCAAATTTGCGAGAGTACTATATTCACATATATTGTAGGTAGATCGGGAGGACGAAGGAGGCGTATCAATCACACACGGAGTTGGACATGGATGGCCATGAATCGTAGAAGTAGTTTCCCCTAATGCAAAATTGCTGAATGAAAGTCAACTATTCAACACTAAATAGTGGTATTCGCTCAAAATGCATGCAAACCTTTAATAGATGTTGCTAAGCAGGTTTCAGAAGTTATTCATTTTCTCCTTCCTGTCAGTATTTTTTATAATGGAGACTTTTACAAATATATTTGAATTGACAAAATCCGCTGTTTCGGCCTCAACTTTGTGGTCGCCCTTCATAATGAAAAGAACAAGGACAAATTATACAAGTTACCACAGGATTACCACTCAGTCCTGTGGTAACGAGTAAAAGCTGATCTTATTCCTCTTTCATAAATTTGAGTTATCTTGTTCATTTCTAACTAAAAGATTTCATTCTTTCATCGTTTTTTCTTGTATACATTAGTGAACCATATATGATAAGTAGATTGGCATCGCGTGTAGGCATTTCTTATGTCACAAAGCACATACCAAGATGCAAAATCGAACGAAAGCATTGAAAGGAAAGCATTGATTAAATGCAAATTACTATTTCCACTATCAAATAAATCTTTCGCTAGAAAATTGCAAAAACTTAAGTAAAATTTTGTTGACGCAAAAATACATGTTGAACTATATGAACCAGAAAAATCGTTCAATTAAAATTTTATACTAATTCCTATTCTTTATATGTTGTGCGGCTTTTGGCGCAAAAATTCTAAGGAAGTTTTGATTTTACCAATATCATGTGTTGCTTAACTGGTGAGCAAGGTAAGAAATAGCCTTAATATACGAATATATGAGTGCTCTTCTATAAAAATTTAATGGGAAAGAGCCTACTCAATGATACTCTTGTCAGTAACACTGAAGTACCGATCCCGGTAATTTTGGAGGTAAACACACAAGGTAAAATTTGTGATTATTTTCACCAACGCTGCCACACGAAACAGAACATTTGTTATTTCAAGAAGAATGTTGGAAAACTAATGGAATTCGAATTCTCGCGATTTTAAGTTCGCAATTAAGATAATTTAGATTGCAATTCAATTTAATTAATAAATTCTTGACAATTCCACTTGATTGAGAAGGTGAAGTATCTCTGACGCGACTATTCCATCCAACGAATTTTCTACAAGATGAGATTTCACGAAGAATTCTTTTGAAATATTACGGCATTCCTTTGATATTTAACGGACTCAAATTGAGGATCGAAATCTCAATCCTTACGAGTGAATGAGGTCGGACACTCAGTTTGTGATGATTTTCGAACCAGGGCCATGCCGATGGGTGAGGCAGCGAGGCAACCGCCTCAGGCGCCTCTCTCAGTGGGCGCCCAGTTGAATGCTTAACTTTTTCGATATTTTGTTTCATTTAGAAAAAATCATAAGCTTCAGCGGGGAGATGCTTATTACTTTCTTTCTCTAACTATTACGACTGAAATCAAGCTAGTGAATTAAGATGAAATAAAAGGCGGCGAATGACCTCTCGCCTAATTGATCGGCACGTCCCTATTTAAGATGGGGTTTCTGTATCCAAATCAGACTTATTTCTTTCGATATATTTTCGATTGTTTCGGCCTTTACTAAAATAAAAAGAGGATCATATGACAATTGTTCCAGAGTGTCAGAAGGACAATAAGAAAGAAAAGAATCTGCCACGTTTTTCACGTTTATTTTACCTTGTGTGAGATATCGAGATAAAGCAAACTGGCTGTTTTATGAGGAATGCTATTCCAAAAGCTTAAAAATCGAGTGTCAGTAGAAGTTATTCAGAATGACATAGGTCTGGTCAGAGAATAAAAGTAATACAGGCAACTGGAATTCATACGGAGTAGTGATTTGAGAATATTAAAAGAGAAATCATCGGTGAATAATGTTGAATATGATGCAATAGAACCTAAGAGGAAAGGATTTTGAGAAAAAGAATGCAATTCATGAAAAGATATGATTTTGAGTTAGAAGAGAGGGAAGCATGGATGAAAATGAGAAAAAATTTACTGAACTAAGGCAATCTCTTCATCATTTTGTGGGAGAATCGAACCTTCGGCAAAGCATTTATTCACTAGAAGTTCGTTTTCTTAATCTCGTCATCACTGGATATATCCTTCATATTAAGCCTTTTAATATCAAGAAAAATGACGAAATGAAATGAGTACGACCGAAAATTTTTCCATTTGACGTATCTTTAAATGGAACCAATTATATGATTATGAATCTGTGGAGAATCCAATTTTGAATAACGATGCTTGTCACCCCTTGTATCTTCTAAGACGCTCTTACTTCTCGTATCAAACGGCGTGGCAAGCTAAACGACATATTTTTTAATTAAATTTATATTGCAGAGAAGGAAACAACAAGCGCGAAACGAAATACTAGGATTCAATAGCTATTGCTGCCATGAAGGAAAAAATGAATGGCACTTAATTCCATAAGCGTGTACGTACTGAGGAATTTTAAGGATGTATCTGTCTGCGAAGTATTCATCCCGAAGGTCGGTTTTAACCTCATCACTCCTCACTAAACAGTCACTTTGGAGAGGGAATGAGGCTTACTGAGTGAGATGAGGAGTGCGATAGTTTGCAATTGCTTTCCTCACAGAACCAGAATACTAAATGTCAACGTAAGTGCAGCACAGTGACCCTATGCATAACAACACAGAGGCCAAAATAAATATCATTCATACTTACTGGTGAGCCAGTAATCTCTTGGTAAACCGCGGATAAATGGTCGGATAAACTGAGCGATCTACAATTCAAATTCTAGTATTATCACTCAAAAAACTGTACAGAAGGCTTCTTATCAGCTTGTTTACAACTTAAACAACCGCATAAGATCTACCGAGAAATGGTAGGATTACAATCTACAAATACATGAAATAGGGCGAAGTAATTTACATGTATAATTTCCCGAAATACTTTTAGGTCAAGCAGTTAACCATGTAAATTCAGCTGCGTAAGTCAGCTCTGAAGAGGAGAAGCGACGGAGTGGAGAGAAAAATGTGCAAAATGCAGAGAGCCATAACCGCACGTACTTTGAGGCAAATAAGTAGGAACGGGGACGCACAGTGGGGCATTCAACCGGCGGAGGGGCGGAAAATGCTAAAAGACTGTTCGTAATGTATTCCGACTGAATGAATCCTCACAAATGGTCAATTACATCTTTTCCCGAGAGCAACTCTTTCAGAGTGATGGAGGACACATGCTTCCTCAGCCACTTAAATATTTGACGTCTTCCATTCAGAATTCTGTCAATCTGAACTCTTCCACCTTCGAAGGGACCTTCCTCGTCAAACTCTCTAAAATCTCAAACATTACATGTCGATGCAAATTTGTAATGTATCTACCACTAACAAAAATGTTATTGCATGACGTATGCAAACAACTTGGCGTCAGCGCAATAAAAATGACAACTTCAAGAGTCTGAAACGAAAAATATGAAAATAACGCAAAATGATACTTTGGCTGATTAAGAAACTTTTTAATTTGCGACAGGTTGATGAATATTCTACGATGGGAATAGTGCAGTATTTTAGTATCATCATCATCCTCTAAAGGCAGAGCCTTGTAGCTGCAACCACACATCTCTCTCCATTGCCATTCGTTTCAAATCCTTGTATGTCGTAACTCACATAGTACTTTTTATGTCATCAATGAATTTCTTTCTTTGCCTTCCTCTTCCTTTTTTCCCCTGTATTTTCCTCTCCATTATATTTTCCAGAAAGTTGTTATGCCTCAGAACATGTTCAACAAATTTAGTTTTTCTTATCTCCATCTCTTTCAATAAGCTCCTCTCCTCTTTAATTTCCCTCACGTCACGTATCACGTAACTTTCTTGTATATGCATTTCGTTCTTGTTAAACTTCTTCAAATCCACATCTCCATTGCTTCTCCATCTTTTCCTTTTCCATCTTTCCCGATATCCAAGTTTCACAACCGTAGAGTAATGTACTCCATACAAATTTTACTCGTACTATACTCATAGTACCTGAGCGGAATTTCCGGCACCAAGCTGTTTTCGTGGGATTGACTGCCCTTGGAAGGAACCATCGTTTACTGCTTTAGAGGTAAATCGTTTTACTCACAGAAGTTCGTATATTTTAAAATGACTATGTGAGCTTATTGCACCTTTAGTAACACTCGCGAATTGTTTTGTTTATAAAAATAACGGATTTTCCGAATGAAAAGCTAAAAATATAAATGATAAATTAATTATATAGTGGTGATATAAAATAATACATTGAAAAGTATTATTATGAAATTATAATGTTGAAATAATATAGCATGTGGGGTAAGGGTCATCAATTTCAAAATAAAAAAAAGAATTTACGTAATCTATCTTCCAGAATAAACAGAAACCGACGAAATTTAAACGAAATGCTGCCGACGAAATATAATAGATTATACATCTCTTAAACAAAAATGGATATAGCTATAACAAAATTTGACAAATTATGCCAGCCCTCAGATTGTCAGAAATTAATATAACAGATGGCCACAGAGAGAAACGTCGGACTTATCCGCAGACATTACCCGGTTGAAAACCCGGGATATCTTTCTACAGCAGATACGCCGGGAAACAACGAGATCTTTTCTAATATAAAATAGTTTTACGATAAGTAGTGAGACGCGCTCAATTGTCGCAGTGCTCCATTGGTCTAGAACTTTGTTAATACACATGTTTTTTATATGAACGACGTTAATATACAATGTAGAATGTTAAAATTGTATAAGGTGTGATTTAAGAGCCTTTATTCAAGGAAAAAGAATTTATGTCATATATATTGAAGAGTAAACATAAATACTGCCGACGAAATTTAACGAAATACTGCCATCATCAGTGGTTAAACAAAGAGATATCTAACTTTAAAAGTATTCTACAAATAATGCTATCTGTCATATTGTCAAAAATTAATATAAAATAGTGTTTACGTTAAGTTTAGTTGTGAGACGCGCTCAATTGTCGCTGCGCTCAGTTGTCCGGCCACGGTGTATGTACTGGTTACGCCTTTCCAAATGACGTCAGGTCTATTTGTAATTAGCATATATTAATAATACCAATGAGTGATACTGATTTCTCAAGTGAGATCTTTCTTCAGCAAAATGTTGGTTAAGGACTTTAAGTACGTAAAAATTATAATTATCCGCTTCGTTGAAGTTTGGTTAGGCAGGCATCTAAAATTGTACCACGCATACCGCTAATGATACTTGGAAACCGTATCTGTGCGGGCCAAAATTATAACGAACAAATAAAGAAGTAATTGACCGGCAAAGATAAAGAATTACAGCCTTTTTACTACCTCAAGCGCAAGGGATGTTTTTCATTTGAATTCCTTCACAGCTTTAACTAAGTTCAAGAAGGGAACGTGAATAAGAGTTAAATGAAGTTTCGTTTCAAATTTGCTCTTCAGCTTTTCCAGTGTCAAGCGCCGGACAGCGAAACCATTTTTAGGGATGAATCCTAATTTTTCATACGATGTCACGCGATTGAATTCTTTACGTCAAAGAAAACGCGAGCATTCTAAGGATCGATGCCAACTTCGTCACAAATAACGAAGGATAAACTGGAACGGATGCCATCACCGCTTTCCAGAACTCCAGAAACCGTAAGAATTCAAAATGTGTATAATTTAGTTTGTAATGTTTACGTTTATAGTGAGGCAATATCAAAACCGATGCCAAAGAAGCGATGCTGATTTCCTGCTTCGTAAAATTCTATTTGTTCCGATAGATACGGACTGCATTCCGAACAATCACGGTCATGCTGAAGTTTGGAAATTAGCGGTTAAAGGTATATAAACAAAGAATTAGTATCTTTATGAGAGAAACTAAAATGCAATTATGTTTCAACACAGTAAACCTCAAAAGATTTCATGGCATTCTGATGAGTCAAGTGGGTAAGGTGTTGGATCTTCAGAAAGTTCACTCATACTTCGCCTTCGTTTCAAATGTTATTATATCTATTTCGTCCACTATTTACTGTTCATGTGTTAACGATAGGAATAATCCGATTTAAAAGCTGCTAACGAAACCAGAGAATATGCTGAATTCCAAAACTTCTTATTCGCGCACTGCGAATTATGATTTGTCAATACCATTCCGGAGGATTCAACATCAAAGAAATTTTGACTAAGTTTTAAAGGAGAGCTTAAGACGAGAAGACGAAAAGGAAGAATACGAGGTGATTCAAGAGAAACCACTGACATGAAAAAGCGTCGGTTTCTCTTAAGCGAGATTTCTCTGACAATGACAAAAAACAAGAGAGAGTGGAAGGGACACGACCAGAGTATCATCTGGAAACATGGAACAAGTCTGAATGACTTTCGGAGCTTAAATCCATAAAAACTTTGCAATGGCGAGATGAAGAGGTATATTCACGGGGTGTATATAAAGGTAATTTTGAACGAAATAACTTTAATATAAAATAACAATAATAAACTAAAGTTTAAACTGAAAATCAAATGAGAACTTAACACCTTGTTACTGGAGCATAATATTGAGGTGTCTCATAATATTGAGGTGTCAATAGCTTTTGCAGCGGTTTCGAAAGCAACAAAGTCAAGACTTAAAAATAAATTGTTGAGAATAAATAGTTGAAAATGTTGGCGAAATACGGCATGAAGATTTTGTCGCTATAAACAGTCGGTATGATCGACAACACTTTCTAAAAGACAATTCCAGAATAGAAAAAAGATGTGCTCATTAAATAAGGCTCTTGGAAGCCTTAATTATGAAAAATAGGACATTGTTTAACTTTGGAAAAATATTTAGCAAAACATGGAAATTAATACAGAAGATCTACACTTTGCTTGGAATCGTTCATTGGAAAAGAAATGACAAATTGTTACGACGGGGGAAATATTTCAACAATATTAGATTATGAACACGGGTTGATTTGGTGCAGGATTTCCACCTCAGATTTACAAAGAGATCTAGAATTAAAAACACTCAGAATCTCAGTGACTTTCCAGTAAAAGTAGTCCTTCATATTTCATAAACTAATTAAGCATCGTTACGCTGCGATGATGGCAATTTCCCGGCAGATCTTTATTAGCGACCATAAACGGGCAGATTTTAAGCTCCGAAAACTTTCAAGTTTCACGTATTTCTATGAATTACTGAGCTAATCAAAAATGGTATACCATTTGGCTGCAATTTTGGATTTAGTTCATAACTAATCAATACTTTTACTGACATTAAATAGCAATTGTCAGAATAGATTTAAACTCCACCTCGAACTTCATTTTATTGAAATGAATCTCTGAGTATGGCTTCAATACCCTATTCAGATATCCATATCCATCCAAAAGACTAGAGGAACGTAAAATTACGGAATTTCCTAAACGTTCCTTCAATTCAAATCCATTTATTCTGACGAACTTTGGAATGATTATGACAAGCAAGCATCTCTTTAGGTGAATTTCCTTTTCCTTCGTCTTTACTCGGTAAAATATTTATTCAAACTATGACTTACTCGCATGTAAACAGCAGATAAAACCTCTCCAGTAGTAGTGTTGCCAACTTTCAGAGGCTTTTTTGGTAGTTGTCTGTCCCAGGAGTAAGAAATTTACGGGAGATTCCGGGATGTCACACCTAAATGAAACATTACTAGCCTAAAACCACTATTGCAGTCACTGGCAGAACTAGAGGAGAAAATAGGACAATCCCCCCCTAGAGGACTCTGTAGTACAAGAAATTTTCCTAGAACCTGACTATATGCTTGAATTAATATCATATTGTGAAGTTTTTCCACGATCACTACACAAATAATACATTTAAAACGACAAAGTTTCATTTTAAATATTAATTAGTAACAATGTGTAACATATGGAGATAAACTTATAAGAAATTTGTCTTAAATTGACCCCCCCCCCCTTTTAGAGAATTTCTTGATCCACCCCCGATTAAAGTGAAAGATTAGATACATGAATATAGGCTGATTTAAGGTGATCCAAAATACTCGGACAAGAACTATTGTAAATAGCGAATAGCATATTTACTTTAGGAAACTGCAAATATTTTCGAGCATTCGGTGATGTTAGTATTTTTGCCAATTGGCAATGTTACAGCTAATGTATTTATAGAAATATATGTATGATAATGTAGGTTTGATTATGAATATATAATGATATATGCATGATAAGGTATTGAATAAGATCGAAACATTTTGTAAACCAAGTTTTTAATTATGAAATATAGCAGCTCACCGTCCGCGGTAAAGGTTTCCAAAAGTCCTCGCGTCTTTTTCTAATTTTGTGCTCATCGGCCGAAGTCATAGTGGTCGCTCAATGTAGACTAAACATTCCAATTATTCATAAGATTAACTTCTATTGACAAGAAGGAACCCTACTTTGCTACCTACTAAAGAAAGATAGCTTAAGTACTGAGGAAGAAATCAGTTAGAAACTGTTGGAGAATAACAATATGTGGATTCGAGAGAAAAATTAGAGTTTTTCTGCTCATTGCATGGCAATGCGTTCGACTTTAGTGAAAGCAGTCCCGGGTTCGATTCCCGGTGGGGACCTACGTGCCAAATGACCTTATCTATCGAAGCATATTCAGCAATACGTACTACTACAACTACTAGAAATGGAGTCTTAGTTCGCTCGTAAAAGTAAATTTCCCGCGCAGGCAATTCGTTGCGGAAACTCATTACAATCACTTACTGCCTTACATGACTGCGGCCTCGGACTTCACCGAAATCGACACAAATTTTCAAGATATCGTAATATCCGTCGACAGTTATCTCTCGACCAATATAGCGTGACTGTAACTACCACTGACTTCTGATCTCAGATGTCAAAACTTCAATTTTACCGCAAAGAAAATGTTTCCGCAACGCTGACAATACGAATATCTTCATGTACATATTTTAGAATGAAGTACGCTTTAATGGATACCGTTTTTAGGGACACTTTTCTTACACTTACGTTCCTCCTACCATATCTTTGCAAAGTTCCTAAATGAAAGAGAGAAATGTTTTTTTATTTACTTTTCTAGAATTGCCTACCATAATAAGAAAGTTGCTGAGGAATAAATGCTGGGATTATTCTTGACCAATCTTTATTTAATGCTATAAAAATATTAATTTAATGTCATTGTGCTACACATACTTTTCCACTCGTGGAATTTTGTATCAGTGAGGGAAGCAATGCCAAGTCACCTTATTCCCAATCCAAGGTTTTTTGTTGCTATGGGGATAACCAACCTTCGAGCTAATAACTTTACAGACTTGCGCTATGTTATACTTGTATACAAAATTAGGAATTTCTATAGCACACTGCCACTCTAATCTCCATGCCATCATATGTTCAGCGTTTCTTCAACTGAATTAAATATCAATCAAAGTGATGTACAAGTCGCAAAGTTGGTCTCTTCTTGATCAATTTGAAAGAATTCTCTGGAGTAGCTCGTGGACGCAAATGACCACAGTGGGACAGAAACACATTGAAAAACATTTTAACGTTAAAATATTGTCTTGAACGAGAGCAGTACATATTAAACGTAACTGTGCGAGTGAGTAACATTCCTCTCGGACTCCTTATAATAAAAGGCACGTGACGATGACATGAAACATATGTTCCCGATGTTCAACGTGTCTCACTAATGAATACATTTACTCAACCCTGGAAATGAGGGAAAGTCCGGAGGAGAAACTTCCCGGTATCCTCTTGCTATCCGAAATATTGAAAAATTAGCGATGAAAAACGTTTTTAGTAAATTAAAATTTTGAATATTTACCTGATTTTTCAAATATTACTTTCCTTCCGTTTAACGCATGCAATAATTTTGCACAAAGTATACGCTGATAAATTTTTCCCTCATTAGTAAACGGTATTAATTAAAATTTATATTATTAGTGCAAACGCATTTTTGCGTCTCCTAAGGCTTTCATGTAACTATTCTGTTGTAGGGAAATTCATCTCATTTTTTCCACTGTTCATAAATGACTCAAAACTACTAGTAAGAGGTTGAGGTCTGTATATCTATCTGTTTAGACCTATTCACTTTGTTGGGTTCTTTCCTTGTAAGTCAAAAACGAGAATAACACAGATACGATGATCATGTAAACGAAGCTTCCCTTAGAAATGAGCGTTAGTTGCTAAATATAACAGATTATTCAACTTCAATTCCTGATTTCGTATAGTAAAACGTCAATCGCTGCTTCGAAATAGCCGCAATTCAGAGAGCCACCTCTAGCTTCACTGTCTCGCAGTTTAATACAAGTATCACATCTCAGTGATACTTGTATCAAATTGTAAAATTGTTAAAAGTGTATAGAAATCGCAATAATCGAAACAGAAGCTCCTCATCTACCGAAGTCTGAGGCAAACAAGTATTATACTGAGCGGTTGGCAACCTTTACAGAGCGTCTCTGTACTTGCCACTTGCTGTTTACAGAGGGCGAAAGATATCAGTGGAGAGAGTGAAGAAGAAAACGCTGGATTACGGAGGGAAAGATAACGATGTGTAGAAAGTGCGGCTTTTCCTTACTCGCGGCTCTTTCATTCGCCACTTCTGCGGAAACTCACAGCGGCGCCGACATAGCAAATTGAACCACGTGCTCCTCATTATTCCCCTTATTCTTGGAAATTGATGAACCACTGCCTCACGATTTCCTCCGCTAGCTTACGTATCGATGCAGAACACTTTTTACCAAGCATTTTTACGACGTATACATTTTCCTGTTTCCTATTTTCGCACCCACAAATCATCCCGCATCTATATTAGTAAGCCTCATTCACTCCCTAAAGCTATTGGCGATGAAGAGATGAGCTTCTAACCGGTCACCGGACTGAATACTGCAAAGACTGTCTTCATACAGATACTAGCCAGAAAATATTTGAAAACACATCTATCGTATAGTATTAATCGCACAGTCACAAGTACACCATATTACGTAAAATTAATCAGAAGTCATATTTATGATCTTTCAGTTAGTTCCAGTCCGAATACAAATTGGAAAAGGAGATTTCACCATCTACGGAACACGGATTGAGTAATGTTTTAAAACGAGAAACTACAATTGAGATTAAAGAGCAAATGCGAAGTTTGATATTTGTGTTGCACTCGGATGAAATTGCTGAAAGGACGAAAAGGCCCTATTATCTCTATCGAAATAATGCGAAACAAAAACGCTATTGACGCCAACAGGTGTCAGGCGGTGTTACGTGAAAACTTCAGGAAATGTATGATTGATACTGCTGAAAGTGATATAGGAGTAAGAGAACCAACACAACTTACAAATAATGTATAAGGTATATCAAAATAAAAGTATACCAATGAGATACATTCTTTGATTGTTTGGCTGTAAGAATCCGTGACTGCTTTCAGTCACAATTCAATTACAACGGAACCAAGAGCGGTATCAAGAGCCTTTCAGTGGAGTGAATAACATATATCTTAATCTTTTACGGACTCGAAGGATTGTCAGAGATTCACCACTTACAGTTTGCGAAAATCATGTCAAAGATTTCCCCTCTGATTTGTCTTATAAATTTTTAAATTTTCTTCTGGATTCTTTTCTTAATTTTATAAACTCTTTCATTTGCAGTCTAATTCAAATTGTGGTCGCATAATTGCAAGTCATTATGGCGGTTTTATGCTTGAATCACTAATATCCGCCCAAAGATACAGTCACTGAGTTTTGGAAACATTTACACCAATTTAGTTATCTATGGAATCCATTGTAAATCGGATGTCTGATGAGCCCAGAAAAAAAAGTCATCGACAAAGGGTTTCACATCTACCGGCTATTTAATCGCCATAGTTTTGCTTCATTAATTACTGCTTTTAAGCTTGCAAGCATCTCCACAAAAGTCTCAAATATCTTTTCCCCGTGTCTTTCTTCCTTTCACCAGTTTCATTCTAATATTTTTACTATCTTCATATGTATGCTCTCCTAAGTGAAAATTTTCCTTCGACTTTGAAAGTAGTTGATTAGTCCAGCATTACTTTTTGCACATTATATTCATTGATAATTTTCCGGTTGGTTTAAAAATAAAGGGTTCAAAGTGACATTTGAGAGAATATAGAGTTTTTGAACGAATTTACTACGGTTGGGTGTGATAGGGCATGGATGAATAGGTTTGACAGGAGGTGGAAAAAAATACCGAACAAATGTTACGAATCGCTTGGAATTCTCCACTGTCGAGTAAGATGAAATCATCCAGTAGCAGAAATGGAATTAGCGTTCATTAATTAGATACCAAAACTGGACAAATGAATGGATTTTCAAAGTTATTATGGATGAAACCTTCCGCCGCAGTGAATTTCATTAAAGTATGAGACAAAGAGAAAATCGTACGGGGTGTAACTCAACGTCCAGAGGTAATACTAAAGCAAACTAAAGCATAAAATAAATTTGATTTTATCGTTCTAGGTCAGTATATAACCTCTATTAAGTCCAAATTCACATTTTGTAATACGCAATTATTTTTCATAACCAATAATTTTCACCACCAGCTTATTTCACTCATTAGTGAGCTTCAAGGAACTCTTAAAGAGTACAACTTACTATGGTTACACTTAATTAGAACGAAAACCGAAAATCAGAACGGAATAAATATCTTTTTCCTTTTTTCTGATCGGATAGGGTTTACTTCGGCAAATATAAATATTTTACGGTTCCGGTTTACGGTTCTATTCCGGTTCAATACTTTGGATTTTCCCGTTGAAAGCACCTTTCGAGATTCAAGAGTGTATAAGAGCGACGACATGCACCTGAACAGAAAAAGAGTTGTTTATTTGGAGCAGTTTCTTTCAATATAAACCTATTCGAGTTTACTTATGACAGAGGCTCCGAAGGTGCGATTAGTTTCGTAAGGTGACTCGAATCCCTTCGAAACCATCCCGTAGCGCACGAGCACAGTTCCGGAATCATTTTCCGGAAGATCTCTCCATCACGCTCCTCGTTTCAATTGCATGAAAATGGGGGAGAAGGCCATAAATCGCCGGTAGAGATTATACGAAAAAGGACAGAGAGTTGGCGTTCCTTTAAAAGAGCACCGATTAGATGATAAAGGGGTCGACGGATGGATGAGTAGGGGGAGAAGGTCCCACGCTTGCCAAGGGGAGCGCATAAGCGTAATGGAGACCCCGTGGCTAGAAAAATCGAGCCTTTCCTGTGCCACCCACTCAAATTATTAGTCTTTCCTGCACTTCTCGAGGAAACGCCAACCTCTTGCACAATTTTTTCGTCTCCGCTAGCTTTCCTCATTACCACCAGAAATTATAAAACTTCCGAGGGAGAGTATGTCCGTAGTACGAAGATCGGTGCAAAATCCGACCCACGGAAATCGTCGTCGTCTTCTTTAATGACCATATCCTCTTTGGCTTCACTACGGTTCCGTTCGTCCGCCCGTCCAATTTACGGATATCAATGATGAGGGCTGAGGAAAGATCGTAATGAATGCACTGCAAGTTTGGATTGCATATCCTGCGCCCTGGATTGGAAGCTCGTTCCTAGCAGACGGCTATGAAGTATTCCTCTCATTAATATGTGGGTCGGGAAGGCGGCGACGTTCCCAGGGCCCCAAAACCAACTCATCGGAGCAATTATTCTAAAATGAAAACGAGACCATGTTGGTGGCGCGTTTTGGAGACATTAAAACATATTAGATGCATCTAAGAGCTAAAGTACACCGAGCCCTCCATTGGTATGATCCCACTAAATTGTTATGCTGAACAAAATCGTAAACATCAAGGCTAATACTTGCATATAAAATAAGAAGATGGGTTCCCAAAAAGACTAGATGGTGAACTTATTTTCATTAACATCCATATTTAATATGAGGAGGAAAAGTGAAGCCATGCAAACAAAGAAGAACAATAACGATGGAAACAATTAAATCTCCGTCTTCATCTTATACTATTGTAGACCGTAATTTCTTTCTTCTAATCTGAATATCGTCACCATAGTCACAGTTTCTCCTCTACATGACGAATATTTTCAAGCTCTTCGCCTGCTTATGGTTCAGGTTGATAAAAGGTAAAATCATACAACAACAACTGATGTGTTTTTAAAATTTTAACATGCATTCAATTAAACCATTCATTTTGAAACTCAATCGTCGTACAAAAGAAAACATTTCCGCTATATGTTGACCGTGTTAACCGAAACCATACCATTCAAATACCGAACGAATCGAGTGTTAGGTGCAATTATTTTCACAATGAACGCCTAAACTACTCGCGCTTTATCCTTACAGAAAAATTTTACTTTTACATATACTACGGTTATTCCGAATTAGGGATCCTTGAATCTTATTACGGCCAAATGCCGAATGCAGTTATTTGCGCGGGGCCCCGAAGACCTATCTACAATACTAAGCCAAAATATAAGATGAGGTGATGAAATAACAACTTTAAAATTTAAAAACATCATTCTCAAGCGAAAACTGTAACTTATTTATTTCGCATATGACAAGCTGAAGTCAACAACACGGACACTGCTTTTATAATTTTCTTTGCTTTTCCTTCGAAATATTTGGCGAAACAGAAATGCGGAGAAAGTGTTCAGCAGGTCACATTTGATTTTCATCGTTAACATCTGCCTTCCTTTCTCTGCTGAATTACTTCGAAATCGGCTCTGTAAGTGCGGAGCCCAAAGCAGATGACTCGCGGAAGATAATTATGGGTAAGCCCTCGAAAACGACAGCGATTTCAAGCTCTCCAGTCTAGTCCAGTCAAATTAGACACAAAAAAGGGCTCGACCTTGCAAAAGGTCATGTAGTTCTGATTTTTTAAGATGTTGTTCGGACCTATGTGGGTACTAACATACCAATTTTGCAAGATCAAAAGACTTGTGCAATTTGCGCTATTCCAAAAAACAACTTTTTTTGCACTTTTTGCCGTTTTTTCTCAATATCTCCTAAATGATGCGTCCTACAGAAAAAGTTAATCAATTGTGTATTAACGCACATAAAATATCCTACATTTTAAGTCCAAATTAAACTCCGTACATCCAGAACTTTCCGAGATATGACTCTTCAAATATTGGCCATTTTTTACAAAAAATGAAACATTTTCGTTTTAGTCTTGTATCTTGCCAAATAACTTGAGAAATACTCATTGCACAGGAAAGTTATTAGGAATGAATTTATAGCATATTTATTATCCTTTCATATAAAGTCAAATGACGCTCGTAGACCCAATAGTTCCTTCGAAAATGGCATAGAAGTAAAATTTTGCAAAAGTGGATTTCTGAAAAAAAAACAAATACTACAGTTTTAGCAGAACAAACATCAAAGATATGCTAAGGAAATTAGTTATTCGTAAATTTTGCATGTTTTTGTTGTTGGTGTTGTTGTTACTTTGATTGCCATCACCTCAAGGACGAAGGAGATTTAAATCACTCTTACTCTACGGTCGGAGGATATTTAAATGGACAAGGACATTTTCAGGTGCTGCGAAGTAAAAATTTAATACTTAGCATTCATAAATCCGAAGCACTTCAAAATTTAAATATGTTGTACTGAAGGATTAGTTATATTTAGTTATTTTTTCGTTCATCTACATTGCGTAATTTGTAATGCAAAACCTTATGATTGTAAACTTCGATCATTTCATCGATGTTTGCTGCGATTTTTAACGCCGATACAACCATATAATGCGTCATTGCGTCCATTTACCACATACTATCATCGTATTCTCATGCTCAAGCTAAAGTGGTTCCTCATCTTATCCTGCTGACCCAGTGAAATTATGCCTGCGGTCCGACTGCTCGATGAACCGAAGGCATCTTTTGCTTCATTTTTTCTCAAAACAAAGTATCACCATCAGAAATGTTTACAGAATGTTTTTTTGGAATAGCGCAAATTGCACAAGTCTTTCGATCTTGCAAAATTGGTATGTTAGTACCCACATAGGTCCGAACAACATATTAAAAAATCAGAACTACATGATCTTTTGCAAGGTCGGATGTATAAATTGACTGGACTAGTCCTAATAGAATGCGAATGTTGCATAACAGAGAAGGATAAGTCGATTACTGTAATTACTCTCAGTTTCATATTCCACCCCTACTTTGAAATGTAGTAGTGATACTCTGCTAAGGAAGATTTTTCGCTAAGAAATCAAATTCGTTAGCTTAAACATTCTTTAGACAACATACGATTTCCCATGAGTTGGAAAAACCTAAATATAAAGGCCAATAAACAACCACTTTCTTTTACCAACATGCAAGGTTAACAATAACAATTAACCATTTCGCTACTATCATTTCAGAATTTCGTGTACGTGTACATGTGTAAGCATCCTCTATCAGCTCCAAAGGGAAATTAATCGATGGAAAACAGAGGATAAGCTTGCCAGGCAGAAGTATCAACGGGTGTCCCATTCAGCATCTCCACTATCGCGAAGCACCCACCCGGTCTCCGCAACAGTTGTCTCAAACAAAGGAAGCATGAGTACTACACGCACTAACTCCCAAAGCGCAATTTAAAACGTAACTGAGTAAAAGAAACATTTATGGAAATATTTACGCATGTGGTATCGTCAAAATTCTGTTTCCTTTACTCCACTGGGATGGAATATTATTTTATACAGCCTCCTCGATTTTAAAAGCCTTCGATATAGGTATTGAAACATTTGTATCAATTCACACAATTATCAGCTAGGTTTAAAAATATATTTTGTTGTAAAAGGGATAATTAAATGCAAATGCTATTACTAAAACGCCTGTGTTGCCCTTTACAACACCGAAACATCTGTAATCGAATCTTTTGTGTGTATTTTCTTATAGTTCGGGTTATTATAACTCATCAGTAATTCTTTTCCAGAACGATTTTATTAGTAGCTAACAAATTCTATTACTTTTTCATTTCTAAAATTATTTGAAGAAACAGATATCACAGGAAAACGGTATTTAATGGAAACATGGACTGCCGCAGAGAATACAAGAAGCAATGGAAATGTAGAGAAATGCGGAACACGGATGGCTCATCATGAAGTAGTCTTTCGGACTAAAGAGAGAAATCTGCGAAGACTTGGGTAACGAGGAGAGGAAAATTAATCGGAAGCTATTGAGAAGCGCTACCCTCTTGAAAAAGGTGTAGAGGGGAAGAATTACAGAGGAACAGAGCAGCTAAGAAGAAATCTCAGACAAACAACAAAAATGATGATCCAGGAAAGAAAAATTTTACGTCTATAATGCGTATCGAAATTCGAAATAATTCACATATGGCTTAAAATTAAGTTGAATGAAATTTATAGGAGTGCTGAAACTTACAGACTAATGTGATTGGTAATTGAAGTAATAAATTAATGAATAAATGGTAAATCATACACTGATTTCCGCAAAATTCCCACCTTGAGTGAATCGTTGATCAGGCGAAAGTGATTGAACAGTGAATTCGCGCAAATGGACTGAACGTCATTCTCTCTTATAATCAACTCGCTTACTTTCGGTGAATTACAACTCGCTATCTTTCAATGAGATAAAAGGTTCACGGACAGGCGTACATTGCAAAAACGTAATAAGCGGATCTTTCGTCAAGTGCTTAAACGAAATTTCTCCTCACGAGGAAAGACAATATTATTAGTTTAGACTCGCGGATACGAGAATAATTCATACCTATAGAATTAAAAAGTAATTTGCGTACCCTTCGGAATTTCTTCGGAAGACTCATTACACTCGAATTCAATTAATCTCCCTTTTATTGCCTCTCTCGCTGCTTCAACGCCTATTTGATAGCCTCTACGCCGACAACTACGTCAGAAAAAACGCTTTAACTATGTTAAATCCATCCATAAGTTAAATTCATATTTGTGCTACGCCTAGGAACTCCGCCATTATCAGCGGTCCAGTTTGCTTATATGGACGATACGTTCTCTTCCCTGTTAACACTGCGACAGCGTTGACGTTCAGCTTCATCCAGGAGCAAGTGACGTCACTCATCTTTAAGTGCAAATGATGAGCAGTTTCGCTCCGCTCTTCATCATACCTCAGTCTGATGGTTAAGTGACTTGTATTATACCGTGTCTCCTTGCTACGCTAACAATGCAGTAGTAAGGGCAGATAGTGAAAATTAATACTAGCCCCCTGCATGCACATAGAACAGCAAAAAATTGAATATGACTATCTTCTTTGAAACCAAAAACAAATGTATGACAAATTCAAGGAGCCCCCGCGCAGTAAGTTTGTAATGGATGTGAGAATTATACTGCCAGATATTTACCTCAAATAACTCGGAGTAGAAATCCCTTTGGGAACATCGAGAAAGAATTTAGGAAGCAATTAAAAGAAGTGAACAAATTAGCGGACTTCCCTGATACCACAGAAAAGATACCACTTCGATAGAAACAGAAAATAAAGAATATACCGCGGTTTTAGTAAATAAAAGAAACATGAACGATGCAAAGTATGCGCAAAGACAAACAATTCTAAATTTTGGTGTTCTAAAAATCTGCTTACGATAATTAACGAAATTATAGAAGATATGGATATTTACACTAATTGCCCCATAATGTGTCCCGCTAATCCGAAATTTGGACCGGACACTGCTTGGGTTGCGAAATTTTCGGGCTATTCGAAAAATTTCAGTAAAGACTTATTAGAGTAAATATCCATTAAAATCGCTTTATTTCGTGTATTGACACAATATTGTACACATTTTTCTACTTTCCACTGTATTTTATAACAGTAATATTTAGAAAACATTATCCATACTACAGTTTTGTAGCATACAGTTGTAAAAGTAAGTTAAATTCAAATAAAATTCTGTTTGAATCGACTGAACTTTCGGATTATCGGTGTCCGGATGATCGGAAATCTGGCGTATTTAATTTATAAAATTCTGCTGTCACGTCAGTCGTGTTGATGACTGCACANCCATTCTCCTTATAACTTTGTTTGTTCATATTTCTTGTAATGGAAAAGAGATTGGCTTCTTTTTGCCCTGCGATGTAATGCGTTAGAAAATACCTCGGCCCATCAGTTCAAGTATATTTATGAGAGGTTTTTTGGTTTAAGTGGAATGCTTAGGGATTGCGAAAGGACTACTAGTCTTTTTTGCCCAGCTGGATTTATCTCTACCGGAGTGAAAGGAGAGATGCCGCACCAAGTTTCAAATAGAATTTCGAGTGAAGTGAATAAATATTATACTAGTGGCTGTTCTGTAATAAATTGTTCGCTCATAGCTGCAATATAATACCGATGAAATAAAATGTATCAATTTTCATTACTGCATTGATACTCTATCTGACTTTGATATTTTTAAAAAGAATGACAGTGAATAAGACGACCTAAACTTGGGAACAGTGAAGCATGTCTTACAATTCTCTTCTAAACACAGAGTAAAAAAATGAATACCTTATAGGGTATTCATAAAAATAAAACGGTTTTACATCTTAACAGAAGATGAAAAAATAAGGTTGTTATTATGTTAACATGTTATATGTTATTATATTAATTCACCAATAATTCTGGATGTGATTCTGATAGGGCTGATATTTATCATAATTTTAATCATTCTGGAACGGAGGGATTTTTTCTCAAAAATGAAAGTGTATTTACCAATGTTGTGCTCGGGATCGAATCACTCGCATTATTGTTATTGAAATAATATTTTCACAATTTTCCTTTCATTTTAATATTAGCTAAACTTACATATATTTTAGCGATACATCGCCAATGAGGAAAGAAATAAGTGGATACTTTTGTACCTTGGTGTAGTACATACTTCACAAATAAGAGTTCGTTTACGACAAAATCACGTTACCTACATCTACATGAATACCCTACAATACCCAAGGTCACAGAAATCATTCAAATCCATCACTTTTCAATGAAATCCTTTGTAATAGTTCCAAACTTGGCTTTATATGAATTTCCATTTTTCGCTGGATTTTGTTCTAAGGATTTTATTTTGGAAATGTTTGTAATCAAAATTAAATTTTATTAGATGTATTTTTAAATTTGTTCGTCAGGTTTAACAGCCTGTTATACTTTTCGTTTGATTTATTATGTTATATTAAAATAAAGTAGAAGACTTTAATTACTCTTTGCCCATTACTTTTGTTTCGCATAAGTGAAATTAACGCGACTTCTACAGTACCACTGATCAGAACGCTCTTCGATGGAACTTTTCGTAAGGCAACACGATGCCGTAGTCAATGTAATGTTAATTTATTAATTGTAATGTTAGTCTCTTCAACAACTAAGGTCATTGAGTGAGCCCCACCGGGAATAAAACCAGGAACCGCTTCCACTATAGACGCCTTCGACAAAACGTTCCCTCTCGGCAATCCGGAGGCCAACATGAAGTCCCTCAGCCCTGATGGCTGCCCTTATGGCAGACGCACATTGGGTCGAAAAAAATGGGCAAAAAATACAAAAAGGGTTTCACCTAAGTCCGGATTTCGAAACTAATGAAAAGGTCAGGGCAGGGGACGCAAACTTCCGATCCAAGCGTATGACTTTTTTATCGTTGACGAAAAGTCGGTTTTTGTCGGAGCCTCGAATACTCCCGATATTTTCTTCGGATTATCCTTCCTAAGGCTCCAAAGAATCTCTCGGTTACCCACGATGTCTATTTCAACTACTTTCACGCTTTGGATGAAATATTGCTAAAAAATAAAGGTTCCCCATCTTGATATAAAAGCAGGCAAGTACTAGACTACAATCATTAAAATATAGATTTATATATTTTAAAAAATGTTGATAGAAANGGTATTATATAATATTTTTACAACATATTATTTATATTTAGTGCTTGATGAATATTAATGTGGAATATATTAGAGGGAGGAATGTGTTGTAATATATAAAACATTGTTAAACTATAAAATAAGTTTGATATGACTCCAGTACACCTTTAGTATCTTTACTGAAAATATATGTGAATGTTGTACGTCAATAAAGCGCTATTACTATTAGTAAATGATAACAGAGAAACTTCAAACCTCACGTCACGTTTACCCGATGAATTTACTTTAACGAAAGTTAACGAACGAAGTTAACGAAGTTTGAGCAGAAGAATTCAAAGGAAACTGAATACCGGCATTTTTTGCAAAATTTGATCATCTACGACCCACTACTAAGTTTTAATGTTCCAAAATCGACGTAAATGGGATTCATATCGTTTAATTTATTCGATATTTTTGATGCAAAAATTCAAAATTCTGACTCAGTAAACCCATTTTCTATTTTAGGGCTTCTTTATTTAATTTCAGTCCACTGCGCGACGACGTGGTATAATTGTTTGTAAGTGTACCGCTCGCAGAAGAGGAAACGTTCACCAGTTGGAGAGAACGCCCTGTAGGACGCCCTGATGGCTGCTTAATAAAACTGTGTTCAGTCCTCCACGCAAACCCCTCACCCTTTCACTCATTAACGCCTTTCAACCACGTGCATTTCCCGCACACCCTTTTTGCTCCGCCCTCGTGCCTCGCTGTAATTGCTTATCTCTCCCCTCACGCCTGACAGTGCTCACAGAACGCCTATTAAGGCGGAAACGTCATAAAATCTTAACTGCGACCAAGAATAACAAGCATCACTTCTAATGATCTTATAATGATGACGATGCGATGATATATGTCCTTATCGCATCATCATTACTATTAGAGTATACCCAAAGTTACCCAAGACTGATTTTCAAAAGATGTGCAATATTTATTCCTTGCTGAACACAAAACAGTCTTCCTTATAAGCAAACCTTCTACCTTCTAGAAAATGACACTTTGACTTCATGCAAGAATGCTATTTTTATGAGGGTTGGTTTCTGTACCCCTAATAATAAATCTTTCTGCTAAACATTCCATCGGACTTACTTTCCTTTTTTGGCTCTATTTATTCTATATAAAATATATCTATTAATAATACAGGCAGTTAAATGTTAATAAATTATATATTTATTACATTTCTACCTTATTGTAGGTTCATGTACACTGAATTTCCCAAAATAACGCACTATCCCACAATTTCCAGCTTTTCCTCGTCAGTTTTCCTAATCTCTTATGCGAATTTGCGCTCTCCATTTCAAATATCTCAAATTTTATACGTCCACCTTTCTTAGAGCATATGTTTCGCACCCAAACTGCAAATTAATGATTTTCCAATTCACTCTTTATTCGTATTGTCATCAATTCTCTTCGTTCCATGAAATCCAACAACCAGTACCACCATTCTCCTTATAACTTTGTTTGTTCATATTTCTTGTATTTTGACTATTTATTTGAAAAAACATCATTTTTATAGAAAATTCCAAACATGAAATATATTTTTGTTCTACTATTGAGAAGGAAGGTATCATTAAAAAAATTACAAGTAATAAATTTAAAAAAAGAGAGGGGCCACAGCCATGTGGGCAATGCGTTCGAATTCGGTGAAAGCGGTGCCTGGTTCGATTCTCGGTATGGGCCCTCGCGTAAAATGAACTTAGCTGTCGAAGCACTTTTAAAATTACTTTCCATACAAATATACGGAAGTAATAGTGGACTTATATGCACATGTTCGTGTAATTCGTTGACTGATTAACAAAAATATCATAGAGTTCATGATATTTACTTCTTATTTAGGTTGGAACATGTACTTTGTCTGTACAGTCTTCGGCCTAAAGGCTGGTCTGAACCTCATCCCTGCACCATCAGCAACGAAGAGGCGATTAAGCAAAATGAGGAGTGAGTTAGTTTGTTATTATTTTCCTCACTGAGACAGAATGTTATAAGATATTTACAGTATGGGCTTTTTCTGCACATTCTTGCCGGACATTTTCCATCGTTTGCCTTTTGCTAGCTTCACAAGATTTGTAGATAATAAATACGGACATACTTCACGGTGGAAGATTTTCATCGGCGCTTCATTAAGTTACATTCACAAAATAATTATACGTACGTACTTCAAAAGTAAAACAGAAATCGCGCGCCAAAGTTTTTAATCTCGGAGTATTTTTGTTCTAAATGAAAATTAATAAAAATGGAAGTTTTAAGGCGAAAAGGTGATTCTTACGTAACATATTATGAAAACATTGACATAATGGGCCGCACAAGAGGGCCGCATCATGCCCGCGGACCGCCAGTTTGATACCCCTGAGAAAGGCCATTATATTCCCCGTTAACTTAGTTCATTCGTGCTCGATATTGAATAATGATTGACGGCGTATGTAAAAACTTTGCTACTTTGAAAAGGAAACAACTCTTAATCGCGAAAAAGATTCGAAATTCCGATGACTCCGCTTTAAGGAGTCATTGCGAAACGTCTCAGACTTTCATAGATTCCGCAAAAACGGAAAGTCTCGATGAATGGCAATGATTTATTCAACGAAAATGCGCCATCCAAACGTTCTGATGGTGAGGCCACTGGGGGAAGCACACCACCGTTCAGTGGCGCTGCTTTACTATTCTCGTCATGCCCTATGATTACAATTCTGTATAATGACTTGCAGTTACTTCACAGATGAAAATAGCTTTGTAATAAGTTTTACCTCAACCGGGAGAACCTGCTACAATATCTAGCTTACTTGTGTACAGGAACACGTGTAAAATTCTTAGGGATGTTCAAATTACCCGTAATGATTAAAACCTTTATTCTCGCGTCGACTAAGTTATTCCTCCCAACGGTTTACACGAACAACCTGCGTAAAAAGAAAATATAAACTTTTGCTTAAGATGAAGAGGCGAACGGTAGTGGGAGAACCACAAATATGGGAGAAGACTGTATGTACAGTAGGTTGGAACCAAAGGCAGAGGTGTAAGATTACATTAATTCATTTCCGGTTCTCCACCAACATCTACTCAGGTACATTCAGTGTTAAGCTATGAAAATGTTTACAAATCACTCGCACTTCCTCATAAAACCGACTCAATTGAATAGAATTTGAAAACCAAAAGCGAATGTATTGGAAAGAGAATTTTCCGCAAACATTTTTGGTTATCAATAACACGTTTAACTGAGCGAAATCAAACAGAACGCAAATTAACAGAAAAACTAACGAAAGTCAAAGCCTGTGTAAGATATGCTAGATATGTTTTTCTTATAATAAACAAGAAAACAAAAGCAAACAAAAAGATGAAGGGTGAATCATTCTCGTTGAGTAAAAAACGTAGATCTTTCATTCTTTATACAGAATATTTAAAAAAATATAGAAAAAATAGAATTAGTATGTCAAAGCGTGACTTCGTGAAACTCAACAAACATCTTAAAAGAAAGAATAGCAACGAAATAAGAATGTCAACGAGTTGACATCTTCAGGTTCATCTTCGTCGAATCTTCAGGCTCGTCGACGAAAGAAGTCAAACAAAATTCTGAGGAAATTACGAAATTTACTTTCTTTTAAGAAGCGAATATTTCTATTTGGTTCCATTTCCAACGTTAGAAATGTGAAGGAAGTAAATATTACTCCCAAGTGTCACATATTAACAGGAATGGCGTGTAACCCGTAAATTGCTTTAGCTAGCACATAATCAATATGACCTTACTTCGTAGAACGCCGTTTAATAAATGAGGAACAATGGAATACGTAAAATACAAAGTCCATTGTTTCCCATTTATTTAACTAAGATGTTCATAATACTGTCACAATTTGCAGCTTTCTGGAAAAAACGCGCAAAAATATTTATTTCGCCGATCGATTCGTAGATTTTACCATTAACTCGTAAATAGAATTTTCGATCATTCATTTTTCAGTCACAGGAGTATATAAATGAAATAAATGCGCATACTTTTAAATTTACTCAAGACCTTCAAAGTATTATCTATTTCAGAAGAATTACGCGACAAAATGCATCCAAGCATTTAATTCTGATACGACCCATTTATTTGTATAAACTTACTCTGAAGATCAATATCATGACTGATATCAGAGAGGTGCAAACAGAGAAGCAATGCGGGACTGTGCACCAAATAATGAAAGCGATAGATAAGGAAACTATTGCAACAAAAATTCACCTTAAAAGCAGCCAAAAGCCTAATAAAATCGTTAATCCGACGACTAGTTGTCAGCTGCAAAAGGAATTAGCAGTGTGCCAACAAACAAGATTAATTACTACTTATAATAATATAGAATAACTAGAGAAGCTGTAAGTTGGGTAGAGAAGAAATTATGAATTCGAATGAATGGAAAACTGGCTAAAAGAATCAAAACTTTAATCTTCGAAGTTTTAAGAAGTAGTAGTATTGTTAAAGGTGCGGCTGAGGTTATTTTGCTCCCACCGCATTCACCAAACCCGAACTCACTGCCCACATGGCTATCCGGAAGTCCTGAGTACGAGATTTTTCTTCGAAAGATGGAATTCTCCGCAATGAATTTGATCGCCGTACATGGAAAGAGAGCCCATACGCTCTCAAATAGTAGCTCTAAGCACAGTATATTGAAAGTACCGAAAACCTACCACATAACAAAAGACCTTGTTAGAGGCCATAAACTGGGAAACATCAACTCCCAGCAATGGTGAAGAAATCGGCAATACATATTTGTTTACGCTGCATTGCAAACAAGCGGCTGCCAAGAGAAAATTTACAATTTTTAATCAAGTTTACAGATAATAGGGTCAATGAAAAATTCCAGCTTTCAAGAGCTCTATCAAAGTATATATTACCAAGAAACCTGTACCTTATTGTGGCTTTGTAATCGGTAATTCAGAAATAAAATATTTAATATCTGGAGGTGCCCATCTCTTCCTCACTGCAAACGATTAACTGCAGATCGGGTATACTCTTTAAGTACGAACTTCTTATAAACATTGCTCCTGGACAGAGGTGGATTCATTATTAGGAGCAATAGACGCTGGCCGAGGGCCACAACCACATGGAGTCCTCAATAACACTGTGCTGATAATTTCTCAATAAAATTGTTCTGGTTTTTTCTTCAGGAAATAATTTTATTTGTTGAGTAAGGCCACGTAATACGTTTATAGATATATTAATTCCTCAGCTGCCGAAGCACTTTTAATAATACTACTATGTTAATTCCTTACGTCACTATATAATTTTAAAATGTCTATCCATCATTACATTAATTATAGAAATACTATGTATTGCATTTCAATGTTTGTTTGTTAATTCTTACTCAATTTGATCTTAGCGCTTAGGTCCCTTAAATTAATCTTAGCGCTTAGGTCCCCTGGTAGCCTAAATTCGCCCCTGCTCCTGAACAGTTACAATTACGCTCCAATTTTGCGTCACTTTAATGAAAGTTGTGATGACCCCGTTTCGCAATTTCGAGCGCGAACAAATAATCGTGTCAAATGTTTCACACGATTTTTGAGCTGCATGTGCATTCCATGCACTACACAAGTTACTTGTGGTATCTTTCGAGATACGGCGCCTCCGAATCTTGCATCTTTTAAAACTGAATGTTGACTTTTCCCTCATCATAGCAATAAAAGATCTTTCTTAGCGAATTTTTAAATACGTTATTTGTGCAGATTTTGCTAGGCTTCCGCCGTCTTGAAGCTTCGACCATTCATATTAAGATGAAATCAACCATAAAGGTAGTGAGACCTCCATTCACGACTTCTCGGAGGGTTCATAAATGCGCCGCGCGTACTAACCCTTACGTAATGCAAAAATCCTTGAGAGAAACACCTCAATTCGTAACATTTCAAGTCATAACTCTGAGAACATCCTGCCGAATGATTATCAAATTTCAGTGCCATAACTATCGGGATGATCTTGCGGTTAGTCTCATGGTATAGACTTTGACATTGGCAAAGAGCGAGATGGTCACCGCAAAGTCACTGCGGGAATCCTAACATTCTGAGTATGAGTCTAAACAATAAGAGGGGAACTAAAACAACAGAGCGAAGGAAAGCGGCCTCGATGGGGTCCGAGCGACGTAAATTATTACGTAAATTCAAGACTCGTGGTTAGCTCATGAATGCTGAGTGCCTCCTTTATTTTATTTACGTAACTTTACATTAAGTTATTCGATCCGTGCAGCAAACAACCCATATATGGCCGAATATTAACATTACTTTGGATAGAAAGTGGTCAGAGCAACGTCTTCCACGCCCCCGATAATGCTTTTGCAGGACCTCAATGGATCCGCTAGGTATGGATTTAGTCTGCTCAAAATTTTTCTACGATGAACTGTAAGCAATGGAAAGGAACCCGCGTCCGCTTTCACCACAGACGCGAGTCGCCCACTCCACGAAAGATTTCATTAGATTCGTATTATCTTCAGTGCCTAGATCTGTCCTATTTCACGCATTCCCTTCGCATCTGTTTTCCGCTATTCTCCGCCCTTTTATCCTCCATTTTCTTCTTTCTTATCCAATTTTTTGTAGATAAACTATTTTAAATGTTGTTTAGGTATTTTAGTATATTAACATTGTATGGTAGTTTAGTACTTTAAATTAATCTTTGTTACATGTACTAGTAAATGCGCTTTACGATATGGCAAGGGAATTTGGAATGAAAATAAATCTAAGAAAAACTAATGTAATGAGATTTACCTAAGGAAATAAAGCTAATTTAACAATCAGGGTAGATGGTGAAAAACTAGTACAGGTAGAAAAATTTCTCCTACTTGGGAAGTGTTATTCCTTGGGATGGGAGATGTACAGATGAGGTTTGAAAAAGTGTGGCATTGACCAAGGAAGCTTTCGTGGAGCGAAGGGAACTGATGAATACTGGTTTTGATAAAAGAATCAGGAAAAGATTGGTAAAATCCTTTGTTGTGGAGTGTTTTGCTACATGTATGTGAAATATGGACCTTCCAAAAGGAAGACATCAAAAGATTAGAGGCATTCGAAATGTAGGTATGGCTTAGAGTGGAAAGAGTAAGTTGGGTTGCGAGAAAAACAAACTCAGAGGTACCTGAGATGGTCGGGGAGGAGAGGGTTTTAATCGAAGTAATTAAACGTCGACGGAGGAAATTGGTGGGCAAAATATTGATGGGAGAGGGATTGCTGAAGAATGTTATTGAGGGAAGAATGAAACGGACAAGGCAGAGGGGAAGACAGACAAAAGTTGTTATGTGGCATAAAGGGTGGGGTAAATTACCAGGAGGTGAAAGAAATGGCGATGAGTGGGGAATATTAGGGCAAATGCACCTACTGAAAGGTAGAAAACTTAAGTATGTATTCTTTTTCTGTTATCAATGATAGTATTCTGACGTATTATCCAATTCCTCAGTAACGAGTTAAGTGTAAGGCCGCACCGTAAAATTTTAATTTCGCCAGTATTAAGGATGTACACATGTAAGGATAAAGAGATGTGAGAAATAGCGACATGACTGGGACACTAACCCAGGTCTCCCACTTTCCGGGCAGGTAATCTAACCACTAAACAACCACAATGTTAAGGTGCTAAACACCTAGAAACCTATTATTTTTACATTGTTTTCATTATGCATTTAACAACGAGATTGGGTGTGCGGGAAATGCTCTATCATGACTGAAGGTTGAAAAACCTAATTCCTTGATGCTGAATAACCTGAAAAAGTTATCGCTGCGAGAGGTCAGCACCTTGTACTAGTAGCTTCTTCAGGGACTTAAGCAATTCAGAGAGTCAATTAATATCAACAAAATAGCACAGAATTTGGGATTTATAATTGTCCAGACAACCATCAGCCATTAGAAGACAAGGAATTGCAACCTAAACCGTTCTTGTATGAAATGATGATGAAAAAGTAGGAGGAAAAAAGTAGGAGGAAAAAAGTAAAGGGAGGAAAGCCGAGGCGGAATCAAAGAATCACCTAATTTCGGTAACATTTCAAATAAGCTCTTCGATCGCATGGAGAGGAACCCGTTCAGCTTAAAAGATCCAACAAATAAGGTCGGAGCGCTTCCAGAAAATGCAGATTCGGAACTCGTCGAGAGTGGATTTATGCAAATTTACGGGGACGGGAGTGGATTTTTTCTGCTTCGCTGACAAAAGTTAATCGCGGAGTCAAAGTGTGAAGAGATTGGTTCTCTCGACAGAGCTCGTAAAATTTTGACGTAAAATAAACGACGTAGAAATGACAATCAACAAACGCGTCACGCTTAATTTTAGGAAACATTGTAATTAATCAGGATTGACGTGACGGAAAACGTTCCTAAAATTTCTAAAGCAGATGCCGAACGAAATTGTCTACTAAAGGACATTGTCATTGTCTACTAAAGAACGATGAACGAAGATACACCATGCGGAAATTTTCCTCCTAAGTTTATGATTAATTTGGAGGGTTTGCATCTCTCCCCGTAAAATCATTAGATCGCCATTTTAGACTTCAAGATGATGGCGTAGATATAATGAGGAATTAGTCCAAGAATTCTTTTGCATATACAATAATCGACTGGTGCGAAAGAGAGAACGAAATAAAAAAGAAAGCGGGACACGAAGTGAAAATCTTTTGCAGGCCCCCGGATAGATTAGTACGTAACACGTTCGTCTTTGGTGGACCCTGGACCCTGGAAGCGGTCCAGGGTTTGATTCCCGTTTGTGGTTATCGATATTCGCCCGGCATCGGGACTCTCTATTACCAATTTCGCCCAGTAAAATCGTTTGTATTGTATTGTATATGAGTCAAAAGGTAGCGGTTCCGCTCAAATACAGTCATTTATCGACGGTGTTGGAAGTGCTTACCACGTGCACCAACATTAATGCCGGCTGGCTATCGTGGTTCTAGTTGGTCGAAACAAAAGAATTATTTTTAAACTTCTTTTGCCGCTATATAAACGAGAACACAACGATTTGTCATTGACTTCATATGCTGGGGTAAACACCTGTTGCTTTAACGTATTTGCTTGAAGCAAGCGACATAGTGATTAAAACGATAAAAGATATCTCGATGCTGTTTGGTTAATGGATGGCGTTATGACGAAGGAAAGAGGGAAAACATTTAGCGCTAGATAATGTGAATAAATAGAGGGTTTGGATAAGATTCCTCTGGTTGCGGACATGATAAGTAGAGGCCCCGAAGTTCGTCAATGTGAGAAAGATGAGCAGTGGAAAATGGCGGAAAAATGTGGGAAGAGCATTATTGTAACGAAATCAAAGGAATAATGGGATTGGAGGTGGCGGCTCTGTTTGTTTACCGGAAGAAGAGCTGTAAAACGTGTGAGAGAGAAGACAAAGAAGATCGCACAGAGGAAAAAATAGTGATACGAGAGTGATCGCAGATATTCCCGAAAAATCCTCCGATCTCTATTTCAGAGATGGCGAATCTTATGTCCAAATAGTGCCATGTCTGTTCAAATCAAAGGAATTCCTTACTTATGTGGGGTTTAACTATACCATGAGATGATGATATTATCTATGTTACTTCGTCAACCATGGGCTTTAGATGTTATATTTGACAAATTGACCACAACATAACATTATAAATTACATAAATCCTCATTTATCAAATTAAACGTTTTGAGTGCACAGCAGGGGAAGAGCCAACAGAGTTCTGGGTATCAAAAAGATTCCCGCACATGCCACTTTGAGCGCGAGTGCTATAGTTTCGCCACCCCAAGTTTAATATGAAACTTTGTAGCGATTTTGCGTTATCTCGATCCGACGATTCTAAAAAGAAATCTTTACTTCTTATATTTACCTTCATTTTCTTCATCTCCGCCGTCTAATATTTACATCAAATTTTTGCGATATAATCCTCCTTATAGAGATATCCAACTGAAAGTGACGATCTTTCATGTACATCCCCCCAGTAGAAAGTACTTAGCAGAGAACTACAGGCCTCAAACAACTACAAAACATCATCCGAAGCAGAACTTTATTTCCTACATTTGATAGAATCAACTGCGGTGACTCCATGAAGGAACAAGGAAAGGTTGAACAAACACAATATTTATTGAGAGACGACCCATTTCTGGACGACACGGGTTTCGACTCTTGGAGTCATCAACCTCCATGAGTCGAAACTACAAAATTTACAAAAAAAAAATTAGAAAACGTTTAAGTAATTTAGACCATTCCTTGTTCTTTGTTCTACATTTATTAAAAATATGGGAAATAAATTGGTACTTTGGTTATCGACGCTTGACAAGTCGTAAACAGAAATATATAACTATAATCAATAGATGACACCGCTCTGTAGAATCCCAAGTATGAATGAAACACTTTGTACCTGAATATATAACTATTTTGAATAATATGTACTAATATTAGTAAATATTGTGTATACGCTGCTTTTAGAAACGTACTTAAAGAGAGGCAGAGAGAAATGAATCGAGAGATTTCTCAGGTTCATATGCTAAAAATATTCTGGGATTAGCGCAATTGTCTTTCTACTGAGGATTGATTGAAAACTTATAAACTTTTCATTTTATTACTGTTAAGTTTTTAGCAAAAATTAATGGAACAAAATGAATGTGTAACATTTCTATGACAATATGAATTTTTTTTGCATACTTGATGTATACTACAGTTGAGTAAGGAATCGAAACGAATAGAATCTAATAATTCGGCCTCCACTTTGTGGTAGTTCTCTATCATAAAGGGTAAGGAGAAAAGAACACTTATTCCTTTACCAAAATATTTCATTTCACAACCATCGTTTCGTGTAATAAAGTACTGTGGTAGAGATATAGGTGTTCTTTTCTCCTTACCCTTCAAGATCGGAACGAAATTTCTAGCTTCTCATAATAGATTATGTGAAAGAGCGCCTAGAATGTCTGGTATGTCGGTTTTCCAGAATCCGTTCCGATAGATACATACCACTCTATACTAAAACTAAATTTCCCTTTATTTCGATGAAAATATCTGTTGACTTCAAGGAAATTAAATTCAATTAATCTTTTAAGAAATACGTCGTAAAAATGCACGAAATCGTAATTTTCCTGAAAAGCGGAAGCGTTGATCATGCGCTATCATTCACTTTTCTCAAGGTTGAGAAAATGGAGAGAGACGGATATAAAAAGCATCTTAAAGAGAGAACTTTCAGCGTCCTGATGTTGCTAGAAAGAATTATACGGTGAATTTTATAGGCTATATTATCATTTGGTTACCTTTACAAGATTCTATCGATGTAAATCGGATATTTCATAGGAAGCCCATGAAAGTGTTTTATTAACTCCTTCAAACGAGGAAATCCAAGTTTTGGTATATAGTGGGCCATATCAGTCCCTATAAAGGCGACTCCCAAATATCCAAGTGCAAAGCTTGTAATACTAATAAAGGCTTCATGGACCGCAAATAGGACCGCATGGACCCCTTCGTTGGGTCTCCGGATAGCCATGAGGGCAACGCGTTCGACTTCAGTGAAAGCGGTTCCGGGTTCAATTCATGGTGGGGACTCACATGCGAAATGACCTTAGCTGTCGAAGCACTTTTAAAATTACTCTACAATATTCTTCGCTGTATGTTTATAAAATAAAAATCGTTAAATTAATGGTGTTTGCTGTAATTTTTTCCCAAAAGGTTAAAAATCCCACTAATTGGTGTGGATAACAATAAAAATTTGGTCTCTTTCCCTTTAGTTTTATTCTCAACGACTGTATGAAATCTACAAATGAAGGACTTTTGTTCTGGGCCATGGGCTGTGCGTTGGATGTCATTCTCTTAGATTAATGATCAAGCAGAGGCAGACCGAGAAACTTGCCAATAGGTTTATTGTCCATTCATGTACTAAAATTGTTGTAACAGCAATATGAATGCCTTACGATTCTCGAATTTACTGTTAGAATACCACACTGCCTAAAAGAATCCAAAGGATAAAAATTTATCGTAGAATTACCTTGTCCTTATTGTTAAGCTTGAGTCTTGGTCCGAGCAAATTGGTTTGTATCCCTTTGATGATTATACATCGATGACGTCGACACTCCGCCACAGTGAGGCAGAATAGCACAAGTGGTGATTTCAGAAATGAGTAGCCAGTCTAAGCTACGCTACGGACGGCCGCAATATTTGCCGCCCAACTAAACGGTCGAGGGTTCACTGTTTATTGAAAGATTTTGAACGTTTTAGCTTTCCACGTGTATTTTCACAAATTCATTTATGATTTTAAATATTATAAATTGTATAGTGTGATTACATTGCTTATTTCTTCATTTAAAGGAGGTATATCAGTAAAACTAAAAGTTAAAACTCTTCCTTAGCAAAAGTTGTGTATCTGCGCAAACATTAAAGCAAAATTAAACGCCTGTAATAATTTTCTTGCCACCCAAAGACGGAAAATATAAAGAACTAAGGTTGTTAAGAAGGATGATTGCATAAATCAATACTCCAAATTCGTCCGTCTTAACTCTGATGAGTTTTGCAAATTTCAACCACTTATCGCTATTTTTTAAAATTTCTCTGTAACTCACAATCACTGCAATTAACCAAATAACGTATGAATAAGTCATTCGTGTCATTCTGTTGCCCAAAGAGATTGCAGTGAATTACGAGGAATGCATCACATATGGAAAGTCTTATCTCAGTTTGAATGAATGATGAATTTCCAACGTAAATGGGCCATGAGAATATTCACTCCTGAGATGGTAATCAATCTTCTTGATCTCTTCCATCACCACGTAAGAGATTACCACTCCTCTCTGTCACATTCTAGGTCTTTATATTTAAACAATTATGAAATCCACATTCCAGCTTTAGCTTCCGTGTGGTGGGAGGTGCGATCGGTAAATCAAATGATTCACAAAGATGAACAAAAATGCTGCCGAGGTGGAAACTGGTGTTGTGACGTCGGAGGTGAAGATAAACTCTTTCGGAGATCAAAAGCTGTTGAAAGCAGTGGCAGGGAAGGGAAATAGGATTAAATGAAAGAGACTAAATTTGGAGAATCGTGAAACGCGAGAGGCACCACGGTTACAATGAAAAGGAATATCTGAAAGCGATGCCTATGTATTGGAATAGCTTCTCAGAGAGGAATAGTATCTCCGTAAACATCCCGAATGGATTTTACTGGCAAAATACTGACGACAAAGCGAGATGATCAAAACTGTCACGCACGCATGGACAAAATAATTCGCGATTGCTTAGAGTGGATAATTAAATGTGAAGCAGCAGACTTTGGTCGTCCAAAAAGTGTCAGGTTTGCTCCGGTACATAAAAACAAATCAGTTGACAAAGCTGACCGTTGAGGGAGGTGATGCATATAGATCATTCAATTTCTGATTAGACTTAGGAGCTTGAAAAAAAATTCGGAATAACAGAACCAAAATACAAGTAAACCTGAGAGATTTTTTTGAGTAACATTGTTATAAAATAAGGGTAAAATAATAACACAATAATTTATTGTTTCATAATTCCCAGCAAATTCCTAATACTGTTTCCATGCATTTTTAAAGCCTATGTTTGAAGAATCCCAGTATTTTATTTTCGAAGTGAGAAAAGTGGTCACCTCGACAAACCTCGACATAAATGCCAACTTAGCGATTTTTCTCTTATTTTAGCGACTTTTGTTCTCTTTTAGAGATGCTTGTTTTCTAACAAATAGGCTTGGTTACACTACATACTTGTAACATTAAATGCTTGACTTATTTATAAATCCTCAATACCAATTAACTTAAAAATTAAAATAACAGGCATTAATGAAGAAGTAATTGACTCGGTCAAAGATTTCCTCCACGAGAGGGAAAAAAGTAGTACTTGACGGTGTTTGCTCGGACAAAGTCAAAGTAACCTCAGGCTTAAGGTTACCTCAGTTGAGGTACCTCAACTGCGATGATAGTTCTTCCTGTTATATATCAATGACCTGAGCAACGAAATTGATAGCAACGTGAGGGAATTTGCGGATAACTCTATAATAAATAGAGGAATATCAAGCGACGAATATAGCAAACGGCTATCATACGATTTAGCTCACATTCAAATGTGAAATAAAAAATAGCAACTAGATCTTAATGTAAGTAAACGTTCTGTAGTTTATTTCTTCGAAGCTGAACTATTGCATCAGAACAACCCGTACAAAATTAGTGGAATATACGTAAATGCATTTGAGTCAGTTGAATATCTCTCTTACAAATAACTTTAACTGGAGCACACATCCGAAAAATCTGCGGTAAGGCTACTAAAAAGCTCGGTTTTATAATGCGCATTGTAGATAAAATACATGTGATGAAAAGGTTAGAGAGTGATGTTACTTCTCCTTAATTAGGCCCCGTCTGGAATATACGGCGAGCATATAGGATCCAGCGGATGAAACGTATGCTCGCAAACTCGAGAAAGTGCAGCGTAAAGCGATACGATTTGTTAAAAAATGCTACGATAAAGAAAGCAAGCGTTGCGCAAATGCTCTTAGGCGCAGGTTGGGAATCCTTTAAAGGAAGGAGATTAGACTGCGATTGCTTGATAAATTTAGAGAAAATACATTTGCGGAAGGCGTAATCGGTATTATGAGACCCCAATGCCAATGAGAATAAAATATGAGAAGTGAATGCAAGGACAAGTCGTTTTAGGGAACTATTCTCTCCGCAAACGATACGCGACTACAGTAATCTAAAGAGGTAATTCAATCCCCTACCACACGCCGAAAGGTGACTTGAAGTGCATTTATGCAGAAAACAAATGGCATAAGGTTTGGTGATAGAAGACAAATTTCATATAATATGTTTAAATTATCTAACTCCTGGCCCAATACTCTATTATTAAAACTAAATTTAAATTATTTATTTTTAACTATTTTTAGTGTCATATTTTTATCATTTGAGCGACTTTTAATATACTTCAGTGTTAATCTAGCAATGTTTTAAAAGATAAATTGATACCTCTGTACCTGGATTAATCGAAACCTCTATTAGGGAGAGAAACCGCTACGAGGTAGATACTGGATAAGTGAGAGACGTCTATAAACGAGATAATAATGGTGGTTCATTGAAATGTCAATTATTTAAGTATCTCTTGAAGTCTCGTTTATTTGACAGTGTTTTGCTAATAGAGAATGATGGGAGGTTACAATTAATTAAGTAAACTCATCAAAAGTCATTTGTAATAACTCTTGATCTAAAATCGATATGAGATGACCGGATTTCGTGGAACGCCATATGAAAAAAAATAGACAGCAGCCGACTAATTTAACTCTTGACCTCTATAATAATATTTTGACGAAAGGGATAGACAAAAAGCTGGGACTACTTCATTTCCGCCCTTCCTATTTAATACTAAAGAAGTCTATTCGGATGGTTCTGCTTGAATAAATTCAAACAGAGTATGAAATGCCCGTAATTATTGTTTGTAATTTTTTATGGTAAATGTAATTAGAATATAAGTATAACTATGGGGATTAAAATAAGAAAATTTTAAATCTGTATGGCACAATACACATGAATGGCATATGAACATACATGGCATACTGAACGAAACTGTCATAGTCATTATCCAAAGAGCATCAAAAGAAAAGGCATTTCAAGGAAATAATCCCGAGGATCATTTCCTTACGGATGGTTACTTCTGGTCGTTTTTTCTGAGGAGAAATAGAGAAGGATATAGACTCTTGAGTTTGGTTGGAATGTTGGAGTAAATGCACCCTCTGCCATACGCCATGCGAATATGTAACAGTAAATGCTCAACCAACAAAACACGTCATATTGGAGTAATCGCTTTATATTACTTACGACGTATTTACGATCCGCCGAAGAAAATCATGATAGTCACATCGCTCACTGAGAACCGTATGAAGTTGCGAAGATTCTTTAAATTGTATTACGCACATTAATTTCATTTCACGATTTCCGATCGTAAGCCGATATTTCCTTTGGGGCTGAATTCGACAATCATTACTCCCTCGAATTTCCAGACGGCTGGAGAAAGTGTGAAAAAAGGAGAAGATTTCTTTCGTTCTTTTGAGGACATTCTACATTAATTTAAGCTGCTCACTCTTACTTCTCCCGCGCTTTCGAGAAATTCCCGCAAAAAAAGCTCTTTACTCCACCGTTTTACTTACTCTTCGATGCGATTATGAAATCTTCAGTGCCCATTGATTACTGGACGACATTTGTGGGAGCATTTTCTGAGACTACTTAAAAATATCGCCGACGAGGACGAAGGAATGCTCACTCTGTTCCACAATACTGAAAACCTTTAGGCATTTTGCTCAGAGGGAAAAGATGAGAGGATTAGGGGGAAGGGTTTGATGGAACGAAGGACAGACTGGGTGGGGGCGTTCTGAAGGAGATGCAAATGGTAGAGAAGAAACCAGAGGGTGTGTTGAGAGGTGTTTGCGTCGGAAACTAGGCCGAATGAGAAGGAGGGAGAAAAAGAACAAAGCCGAACACTTGCGTCATTGTTGAGTAGATCTCACACGCTTCGATCAAAATCTCGTCCGGACAACAAATGTCATTGGGTTACGATGAAAAAGAAAATAAAGAATCGCCAAAAAGGGAAGAGAAAGTAACAATAAAGCAAGGTGAGTGAAATCTAATTCAAAGATTTCCCTCCCTCATCTGTTAGAAAATCTGAGTGAGAGTAGCTGTAGTCGAGAAAGATCTACAAGAGACAAAAAGAATGATAATTTTTGAGCTGGGGTTATTATCCTAGGGTACTTGTATTTCCTGGGATGTGGGAATTTTTTCCAAGGGTTAAGGGGAGGAGGTTCTACCTACTATTTAGGTAAATCGCATTCAAAAAAGTTTGTTTTAGCAATATTCCCCGTCATTTATTTATTTGTAATTACGTTGCAATTTGGCCCTCTGGCCAGGTGGAAATGCTGGAGGGGAGTGGAGATGGAGTGGAGAGGAATAAGAATTAATATTGATAGTAATTGCCTAGCATTCGCCCATAGACGAGAGAGAAACCCCTCCAAAATCGTCCTGTAGGAGGTTGTTGTTACCGTATTTTATTGTTATCCATGTTGCTACCGTATTTCAGTTTGCTACCGTATTTGTGTGAGTGTTAAAATCTGCGAAAGTACACACATAGTAACATTATTATCTATTTTTATTGCCATGAATATGAAGCACGATACTTAAGTCCAAAAGGTAAGAGAACTAAAAGGGATGGTGACCCTTAACCTATTACTAGTTTTACAGTGATAGCTCTGTTTCCGAAGATAACTCCTTCAGGGAAGATGTTCCTCAGCCTTTACTTTCGTTAGCCAAGATTCTATTTCTTGCAGAGTGCTAAATCATCAAAAAAGTATAACTGCCAAAAAATATCACTCTTTTCAACCATAAAGCAAGAATGGGCAGAAACTAAATTGATTAGATAGTGCCTAAAGTTTTTGTGCTCGCGCACATTCGTCAGCACCTAAACAGCCGTTATACGAACCCTTATGACAGTGAAAAGTATTCAATAAAAATTTCGTTACTTGATTCACATAATCACCGAGGAATCATTCTGCAGACTTCCCCCTGCCACACGCCGAAAGGCGGCTTGCAGGGTATTTATGTAGATGTAGATTCAGACTTTCAAAGCACAGGTACTCGCAAGTAGTTTCAAAGTACTTGTACGTGGATTATCACTTTTGTATGAAATTTTTTTTGTCCGAAAACTGTACGCTCAGTGACGAGGAAAAATCCACCTCAGCCACGCAACGATCATAGTCTAACAAAGTGAGAGAAGCTTTGAAAAGAATCAAATAAAAATATCAAATGATAAAGGTGACAGAAAATAGCAAAAGCAGGTAGATACGACACCTGCTACGACATCAGACTAGCGGACGAGTAAGATGCTGCGTAGGGAAGAGAATAATGCCAAGATTAAGAAATAGAGATGTCAAATGCGGCCAACTGACTCGATGATTTCGGGAGATTAAAGGAGCGTAGCAGGAAGTTGACATCTACATCTTCCAAGAACGTACTTCATCTTAAATTGTCGAGTAAATCAATCCTTAGATCTTCTCTTATGAAGAATCTTCCTCTTCTATAGATTTGAATCCTGCATTCTGAGGTAACTGAGTAACGCTCACTTATTTGCTGAAACAATTTTTTTGGTGAAATACAAAATCCCATTGCAAATTCAACATAAACTTTAATATAAGACAGGCACAGTGACGAAACCGGACGTTAACCGAAACGTTAAAATTATGTGGAATTCCCAAAATAAGTTCATTTTCAGTTCATATTTCATTATAATGAAAGAATTCCATAAATATCCGCCTGACAGACAGTATCTTTATCTGCAACAATTTTTTACAAAACGAATCCCTTTTCGTAGTATCTTCCTTAATCCACGATTATATCTCTTGTCGGCAGGATCCCAGACACCATATGCATACTCAAGGTAGCCAACACATAGTAACGTCACTTGCGGACGTTTGCTTCTCTCACACCGACTATTCTGTTGACGAAGACAAATTTCTTAAGTGCTCATCCACATATATTACGTTAAGTTATTCGTGACGTTTATTCCAAGATTTCACTGAATCTACTGTTATTTAGTTTTCCCTAGAAGACTGTATGAATAATCATTAGAATAGCAATAACTAATAAAATTTGTCTACGTTAGGTTCTAATTGCCAATCATCGCGCCATTTCATAATTCTAACTAATCATTCGACAACGTTGATCTATCCTCTGTACTTTCTATAATAGTAGCGATTCGGTTACGCTATCCTGTTAATGTTAAACCAAAAACTGGTGATTAATATTGGTCGAAATTTTTGGAAAAATTCTCCCAGGCATATGGAAAAATTCATCAATATAAAAATAGCTCTAAATTAATAAAAATAATAAGAGCAAAAGGTTGTTGAAGGTGGGACAGGAACCCACGTACATGCTTAGACCACGGAGTTGCCACGGCGAATCAATCCAACTCCGTTTTCGAAAAGCATGATAACTAAGGCGAATGTGTCTTTGTAAGGCAAAGGAGCCTCCTACCACCGACAGAAGTCCTCGCAAAACAGCAAGATGATAAAGTAATAGAAGCTGAAAATATCCTCAGAAAATCACAAGGATAAATGAAAGAATTTGGAAACTTGGTACGGCCAAGGTACGTCAAAATTTTCCACTTCCTTGAGATACGTTATTACTTCTAGTATTATTCTTTCTATTTATATTCAGATTTCTGGATCAAGATAGCGTAGAACGAGAGTCTGAGTTTTATCCGTCAGCTGCAACAAAACAATATGCGGTATTAAAGTATTAAAGGGAGCAAAGCTGAATTGTTTTCTTTAACTTTCGAATGCTCCAATTCTTCACGACGTGGGTTGCTGGTTATCGTGGGTATCTACCTTAACTTGACCCATAACACATAAAAGCTTATCTTTAAAGCTGAGCTGTTTTTTCGATCATTCCCTCGCATTGACGCAAAGCGATTTGTAAATGAACATTAAAGGGAAAATGGTTGACTACTTCGAAGTAAATTACGTAGCCAATGTCTGTGAGCTATCTATCTATCTGGCCACTTTCTTTTGATATGACTCCAGCTGGCAGTAAGGACGTCCAAGTGTATACATGTATCAACTCAACTCAATTGCTGCCTCCCCTAACTAAAAGAAATATATTTTTTAAATCCCTAATGTATTACATATATATATATAGAAGGAGGG
>KZ308857.1:199437-241782 GCA_000376725.2 Ladona fulva | reverse complement strand
TAAATATGAAAAAATTTACTTTTTGCGGTGAATAGACTTTTTCAGTAAAGGACTTCTATCTTTAAAAAATGGCCCTCATCTGAAGTAACTTAAAGGGAAATAACGCAATAAATTTGTCAATGTGATTTATAGAAACATTGCGCGATTAATATTTTTTCTTCTTATAAAGAGGGTCACTGGCTTGAAATTTCCTACCTGTGATTTTACAACGTTCGTTTATTTTCCGGTTACGCCATGCGGGCCGCACGAATGGGCTTTGAGGGCCGCGGGTTGGACACATCCGCTCTAAATTAACAATACCTCATAAGAATACGATTAACTCCTACTTAAAAAACCCTTTCATATTGATTACAAGATCCACTAATAAAAACAATCCATTTATCATTTATATACAACGCATTATATTCATAGGTCCGTTCATTTCTATGAAAACAGTCTTTCTTATTATCATTGTGCTTGAGCTTGCGGGAACGTTTTTCATTCATAACATCCTAGCTCAGTGAGGAAAGTCAAACCAGACTACCTCACTCCTCATCTTGCCTACTAAGACTCATTTTCTCTTTATTTATAGTTGATGGTAGAAGGGTTGAGAAACCAACCACATTCAGAACTATATATCACGTGATCGCAATTAATTTCAACCAGGAAAGGGATAAGGATGGCAATGCATTATATCACGTTACGGGAGCACAATTAATTTGTTCAGCAGTTTTCTATTTCATCCTCTGATATTGTAAATCAACAGGCTAACACAGGACATTCATTTTATAACATGAAAGCGTTTAAGCAAAAGCATGTAACGCATGAGAGTGGCAACAGGAAATTACATACGCAATAGATCAACGCTATCTTGTTCTCAGTTTTACCGCAGGCTTCCTGCAACAAGCTCACCACATTTCGCAAACGGTATACCATTTATGAATATCATTCACTATCTATAAGCGATTTTCAAACAAATCATCTTCATTACAAGATGTTAGCATTTGGGATCTTCTTATCTCTGATGCGCGCAATAAAAATATGTACCTGTAGATGGAAATTAACTTGGTTAAGGTAATCAACCGTGCTTATGAACTTCCACAAATATTCAATTAACGCATTAACTTTTATTTCCTTAAGGATTTCCTACGGAAATTTCAATGAGAGTCGAATAAGTGCGAGGCTCGGGTTCATTTCGATCAAACATATTTCGTTCTATTTTCTCTTTGTCGGACTTCCGACCTGAAGAAGCCAGCAGCACCTCCGACGAAACGTCGTCATATGAAAATGACCACCGCTGCGTTCCCGAGAACCAACATTGAATTAGCATCTTTCTTTACTTTCTGCCCATCCGCTGGTATTTATTTTCATCCGTTTCTATATCCACTGTCAAACGGCGAATTCGCTGCATGTCAGTATATTCAGTATGAAAGGAATATAATCCATCACCTAAATTAATTAATTTAATTTTACTCACAGTGAACCCAATGATGGGATGCAGCTGGTCTAAGTTTAACCTATAGCATACATTATGGACACTCATTGTCTAGGAATGCTAGGAAAATAGTCACTCAGTAGCTTTTCCGTTCTTTTCACTCATAACATTGTGGTCCAGTGAGGAAAGCAAGGGAACACTACCTCACTCCTCACCTGGCCAAGTAAGCCTCTTTCCCTCTCCAAAGCTCTTCGCAGCTAAAGGATCTTCTCCTTGCAGTTCTAGAAGCTCAAACCGACCATAGAGGTGAATACTTTGCAGATTATAAACTGTTGTGACCGTTGAACATCTAAGTCACGCCTTATTATTTGCGAACAGAATGTCTCCAATAAAATAATAACTTAACATCATCTTTTTAAATTTATTCGATCGAATACTCAACTAGTTGGTTACCATTTTTATTGAGATGAAGTACTGCACCACTTCCTTACCTCTAAAATAATAAATGCGTGCAATTATTACGTTGAAGTGCATGAGCTTAACGTTCCATTTCATAGTCTTTTCATTAATTTTTGGGCTTTCCTCAGAAGCGTCAGCAGAATTTCCTGTCATCTTTAGAAAGTGTCTTCGTTTAGCCTCAAGTATTTATTTTTCCTTCCTCCATGTATTGCTTCTGTTGTACTCCCAAATCTGCGCCATGCATTCAAACTGCCGTGCCTCGACTGTCTCAAATCTGTCACTTCTAGCTTTTTATCCACTCTATTATTTTTTTACATTTATTTACGAGAACATGTTGTAGTCGACGCGAAAACATTAGGTCTCATTAAAAATCCGTTCCTGTTAAATTTCGTCCGTATCTTTTGCCCTAATGAAAGAAACAACAACAGGAACAACTTTTCACAAGGAAACTAATTCCTATTTTCTCTCTGTGGAGAAGGGAATGGAAAGCTGCAAATTTGTGGGAATGATGATGGTTAGAGGAGAACGGAATCAGGCGGGAAGTATAAGAGGGTTTACGATATATGGAAAAGTCTAAAGTATTAGACTTCCCTTCTCCACAGACTTTTAAATATCCCTCTTTCACCCTCTAATTTTGATAAGGAATTGAACATCATTCTTTATTTAGCTACAGAAAATGGATTTCCATCTGATTCAATTCAACGTCTGCTAGATAAAAAACTCAAAAACCTGGCCATAAAAAAGATATATTCTAGCCAAATCTCCTCTTCTCCCCCTTGTTGGCGTAAACTATATTTCTGTGGGTTCTTAACATACAAAATTTCCAAACTATTTAATGATTGTTAAGGTTCGTCCTGCTTTCTATAATAATTTTTGTATTAAGAATTAACTTTGTAATGGTAAAGACTCTGTTGATTTGTTATCTAAATCTGGAGTTTATCAACTCTCTTGTGATGACTGCAATTATATATATATTGGGCAGAGTGGAAGAAATTTTAAGAGCAAAGGAACATCAAAAAGCATATAAAAATGTCTCACAACAGTTGCAATTTGGGAAGCATCTCTTAGATTATAATCATTCATCGGATTTTAAGCCTAAGATCTTACAAATAGCTAAGAAGGGGAGCCGACTCAATGTACTTGAAAAAATGGAAATAATTCAAAAAAATCAAAATCCAGATTATATTCTCACAAACGAATATATATTTCCTTCTTCATCTCCTTTACTCACTGCTACTCTCCAGTGCCCTTCACCCTCCCCTACCCTTTGTCCACCTAGCTAATGTTTTTCTACGAATCCCTGTCCTTTATTCCTTTCCCCCACCCCGTCCTACTTCCTTTCTCTTTTTCTTTTGTTAAATGTGTGGTTTGAGCTGCTTCTGTCACTTGATAATGATGCTTATGCATCGAAACATGTCGTGCATTTTGTCTCCTGTGGTATTTGCATAAGTTAAATAAAAATAGGAATTAGTTTCCTTGTGAAAAGTTGTTCCTGTTGTTGTTTCTTTCGTCATGGAGTACCACAAAGTTACTCGCCAATCCGTCGATTTTGCCCTAATTTTGCTTTGAGTGATTGTCCTTTGCACATAGAAACTCCGCCAAGATCATGTTTTAGAAACTTCGCAAATATAAACATGCGTCGAAAATCAAAGCAAACGTATTTTCTGTGGGCATTAACAAAGTTATGTAAACAGGATCTCGCTTTTTTGATTTTTTTGATTTTTTTTGATTTTGATTTCTTTGAATTTTGAGTTCTGAATTTTTCTTTTCAAAGAAGTATTTCTTAAATCTCACGGCAACAAAGCAATTCTACTTAAGATGCGATGTATATTCCTTTCCATCAAAGACATTGACAATACCAAATTTGGAGATTATTGAAGGTTTATTTCAGTGAGTTGTGGCAGTGTCAGTGAGTCGCAGAAAATATCATTCTGGTCGTTGTACACAATAGCAAGAGTAAATACTTTTCACGCCAGTTTGGCAGCCACACATTCCTCTGACATAATGTGAAAAAATAGGAGAACTGTGATCTATTCGCACGAGACAGACGGATATTCTCATTCGCAACTACTTATGTGATAGTACTGGGACGTGAGTTTCTTCGTAATCGCAATCGAGTACAATGACACTGACAAGTCTCCTTATTCACATGTCCTCTGTGAAGACGTTGAGGCTGTACATTCACCCCACATGTCACCAAGGTTGGCAACAGCTAACCACTCTTGCATAGAAGGAAGGGAAACTTCAGCAGCTGTGGTAAAGAATCTAATATCCAAATCTTCCAAGACTACCCTCCACTGAAAAAAGTAGAAGTAAACGATATGTCCATAAATAAAATGCGGAAGAATACAAGCAGGGCTGAAGCGACTAAATGGAGACAGTTCGACCAAAATATTCTCATTTTGGGCCTAAATAAACTTAAGTGGCCTTTCGGAAAAAATCTTGATTTCAATTTCTTAGTTCGTTTGAAAAAAATGAGCGTAGGATTTATGCGATCCGAATAAAATAAAATTTGGTCCCAAAAAATTGGTGATTTGGTGCCCATGAGGATTCCAGTGGCCTCGTCAGAATATTATCAGAAATCACCACGCATAGAAAGACCGATATAGAAAGCATAAAAACGCTAATTGATACAATTTCACTACTTATGGAACAACTTATTACCATTCACCTCCTATAGTTCCTTTGAATTGAATATATTTCTAATCTGGTGATCTAAATTAACGCTTCACAGTGGGCGGGATCTATAAAACCCTGCCACAAGTCGAAAGACTGTTTGCAGGGTATTTACATAGACGTAGACAAAACAAATTCATTCATGGAATCTACTTTCTGAGGACAATTCTTTCCCTTGACATGTTACCATTTCGTGACACTGGAATTGGAATTCATTCTCGAAAGTAAATTATAATCCGTAGGAAAGATTGAGAAGTAAATTCGATTTCTCTGAGCAGCACGTGTTTTCATATTTTAAAGTTCTCCCTCTTTACAACCCATACACCTCAACAACATGTTAAGCTACTCAATCAGAGATTTGTATGTAACTTTATTATCTGAAATGGTACTCACGATATCTAAATAAACAATGCAGCTGCTGGACATGGATGAACTTTCGTGGGCATTAGCTCATCGTCACTGCGGCTCAAGCGCTTATTAAATGACCTTCTTGAGCGGCACAGAACGTGCATAGGCAAACTTCCCCACTCAATCACTCCGCTCTTTCATCTAAACACTGCAACGTTGTCAGTTTCTCCACAGCTCCAATGGTTTTCTTAGCGAATTCAACATTGACGAAATTTCTCATCCTTACCGCATGGTTATGCTTGGAGAACTTGGAGCACTTTTCAAAGAATAGATTCTACTAAATCTCTTTCGCTTTATATCTGTTATTTCGAAACTGCGGAGCTCTACGGTTTGCTACGTCCCGCAACAGCTTATGGCTCTTATGTAAGGGACGAATTCTGATTATGATGAGCTCACTCACTAAAAGGGTTCCCAGCAGGGGATTTTATTACTAGCATACAGTATTTCTCTAGTTTGCCCAATTGTCAATCAGCCAGAAGAATACTCGCTTCAAAACTGTTTTCCCCTCTTTTCTGCGCATCTGCCGCAAAAACACTATCTTCAGCGTCTTTTTAAGAGTAATAGTAGATTCTCCAAACACATATCCCACACATTTCAATTGTACTGTTTTGGAATACAAGAGGAAATTAAAACATCCCCTTCACTACGTTTGCACAAAAACCTGTGGCAATTTTATGTTCTGTTCATTGCTTCCAACCATGAAGTCAAGGTGCTAACGCTGCACTATGTTAAGGATAAAAACTGAGATAAATAGATAGAATTTTAAAACGTGTTGTTAATTTCAATTGTTAAGTATGTTAAGATTAAAATCAACTGTGGCAGGCTTCACGGATTGGAAATCCACATAAATAGTGCGGTAGGAGTAAGCGTAATTGTAATTTTATTCTTACCATCCTATTTGATAAGATTAAATTTCATTTCTAATTGATTGAGTGTGAGAAACTGATGAGTGAATGAGAGACCAATACATCGTGATACTTTTTGTAACTGTTTTGACTGAGTTATCATGTTATACTAAATACCTAAATATCTGTTATGCTAAATCCACCGCACTCATGAAAATAGATTCTTGTCCTCTTCTTCGAAAATTAGCTCTTTCACTGTCATTGGAAACTCGAGTTGGAATTGGAACATTAAAAATCGGAACAAAAGCTCAAGAGAAGCTTATGGCTTCGTATGTTTTCCCCTGCGCCTTGAAAGGTTTTTTTTGGGGGAAAGTTTGTACATACGTATCAAGTTCGACAGCAAGAAATGGATTTCGGCGGGTTTCGCGCCTGCACGACCATTATGTGCATCTCGCCCTCAAGATTTCGGAAAACTGTTTGAAACATTTTAGTTGTACTTCTAGTTGGATTTTCAGAAATAAATCAGGGAGAGTGGACTGCTACCGAAGATCATTCTTTTGAGAGTCATAATGTCGAAATGCCCTCTCTCATAAGTTATCCTAAAATGTTGCTGTAGAATGAAGAGAGACGTTGTATTTTTTCCACAGAAAGATCTTTACTGTAAACACACGACCAGGATTCGACGAATAATGACGGTGACGATTATTCGTCGAATCGTGTGTTTACATTAAAGAAATTTGTGTGGAAAAAGTACAACGCTTCTCTTCATTGTTCATGTTGGATTACCACAATACCTCGCCTATGACTGTGAATTTTATCCTAAAATGTTCGTTTATACTGCCAACGAACTTCTGCTTTCCTTCATTAGACAACAAGATTACTTATTTTGTTGAGCTAACTTCAAAATTTTGTGTGTAAACGTTCATGCCGTAGAATATTTCAAAATATTTGCTATATGAATGCATTAGCCGAGATCGAATAAAAGCGAAAAAAATTTTTTTTCTTCGAACAAAAAATTTCGTTTGCAGGGACAGTTGGACGAGGTATTTGCCTCACCAATACTGGAACCGGTAATTTTGTTTGCTATTTATTTTGTGAAAAAAGTACAACTCCTCCTCTTCGTTCCACGTGATATAGTTACACAAAACATCACCTATCTCTGTGAATTTTACTCGCCTATAATTTTTAAAGACGATGTAAAATACTAAGAGAGCGATAATTTGTCTACGCAGATTTGATTCGAATTTTAGGAGAAAAATGTGTTTCTCGAACTTAGTTTGCTCCAGATGTATGAACAACTTCAATTATCTCACATTTAAATTCAACCTCATTACCAATTCTTATTACCGTTTAATTCATCAACTACTTTATGAGTTGGTATCCATAGGAAGTAAGGCTACCGAGTTGTTGGTGGCTTTATCTTAAGGGCGCCCAGTGGGCTAGAATCGAAAAAAGCTGGCCAAGAGGTCAAAAATGGTTTTTAGAGCAAGGAACTTGAAACTTTGCTCGGTTAAAAAAATTGAATTTTGTGATACCGTGTGTATTTTTTGCTTCTTTTGTAAGAATATATAACTATCCAATGCACCTCAGAGTAATTTATTTGTTCTTTGGGAATCATTCCCTATTTTAAGCTATTTTTAAGCTTAAAGAAATAGTTATACTTAATATTATTAATTATTGTTAATTTAAGCTTTAAAGGATGAGTTATTTCCCTAGCATCTCGGGGAAATTTGCGACGAAAGCTCAGGAGTCAAGCTGATCGGCGGTCAAATCTGGAAAGCCGCCGCACAACGTGATAGTGAGAATGTAAATATATTCGCTAATTTTTCCCTTTCACGAAAACCACATTTATTAAAAATGAAATAGCTTCATTATTTGAAGCATTTTAGGTTAATTTCCCTATCTCGATGTTGTTCTTAAGTATTCCTTCGTTTCTCGCAAGATACAAACATTTCGCTCCAAAATCTCATCACACTTGTTGAATATGGTAAATGTAATGTATTGATTGAAGTTTTTTGCTAACTTGACTATTTTAATGCCTTTCTTATTTTTCTCTTTTCAACCGTTCGATGATTCTTTATCCGAATCATATCTCCCTCAATCCTACCCTCATCTATGATGGTATGTTTTCTTTATTCTTTCGACGTGATCCCCGATTTCTTAATGCTCAGTTACGCTAGTTAGTATTTCTTCCGACCTGAATTCGCAACCTTTATGAAATGTACTTGTCAAAGGAGTTTCTGGAGCATTTTATTATAAGTTCTTTACGGAATCTACTTTGATACTGCTGCCTACTCTCATACCTCCATAACAGTCTTTCAATATTCCACAAAATGAAAATGGTATTTCTGTATTTACTGGGCTATGAATTGGTACGTCACAATGTCAGTGGCACTCCACAGTGGCAAAGCCCGGAGTTAAACACGTCCTCAGAGAGTAGTGAAATCCCAGCAGTATTTCAGGAAGGTCTTCTCTTTTAGCGGTAGACCACTTGGCGGAAGAGTCAGTATAATGCCGAAGACAGCGGCCGAAACCTCGGACTTATTCGTACCACCTGGTAGGAAACCCTTGAAGAATTACTGAATATTTCCGATCCTATCGTAGAGCTATTTATCATCTTCAAGCAATTGAACAAAAACAAATTTCCATTTATGTTATAAACAACGTTATTCGGCAACGTGTAGCAATTCTGGCTAAAAAAAGTATTTTGCTCATATCTGTCAGACAGGCTAACTAACGAACTAAAAAAGTTGCAAACTTAATCTTTACATCCCATGTTTTAAATTTCAGATCTTAATTTAGCTTTTAGGGAAAATCAAATTTTAGAAGCCTTAATAAAATCAAATGAGCAACTTGAAGCCTTTGAGTGTAATAGTAAGTAAATAAAAACGTTAACCCAGCAATAATCCTACCGTTTGAGGGTTTAGTATCTACGAAGACTGCATGCCTTTTCCATTAAGTTACATCACAAGAAAGTGAACCGAAATATACACTCTACATCTATATTTATTATTTAGAACGAAGTTTAAAAGTCTCTAAGATTAAAACAGACGAAAGCGAATCAAAAAGCAAAATTGGAAAGTATTTGTATGGAGAAACGACCTAATATTGGGAATGACGCCTTGCTCTTCGTTTGATTTAGACATTACTGAGTTCTATTTGCTTTCTTCTCTCCCCTGGGAAGGTTACGATCATTCTTCTTTAGGAACTATTACTTATCTCTTAGCTTAACACGTACGTATTTATGTGGTCCACTTTCTGGACAAACATATTTCTCGACGACGAGGAACAGAGTCTCTAAGATTAAAACAGAACAGAGTTTTAGATATCGAATCAATACAAATGCTGCGAACCGTCGTGGAAAATGCATTAAAAAGTCAAGCTATTTAAAAGATACAACTAAGAAGGCAGTCTCGGAAGTATCCGATCTGACGTATAAGAGGCGGTTGTTGTTTGAATAAAATTACTATGATCAAGTTTCAGCCTTAAAAACCTTAAGTTCGAAGTTTCAAGACGCTGCGTTGTTTAGAATTTGTTTGAAAGCCATCAATAGTGAACGCTTTCAGTGAATTTGTAAATATGGAAACAATTGGTCATCGTTATGTTACAATACTTTCATTAGAAAGGTCTCATCAGTCCAACCAATATCAAAGCCAGGCTGCATTCTACTCTGGGGGAGTCTGCTCCTTTGTTTACAACAGTAAAATATTAAGTGGCAGAGTTTGAATGAGACGGAACGAGTATTGAATTGGTCAGCCAAGTGAGGTGACCACGCCAGAAATGGCGAAGAAAATTCACAAAATGATGTTGGATGATAGTTGTCTGAAAGCGTGCGAGCTAGCAGACATAGCAGACTTTTCAAGCAGTGCTGTACATCGCATACTGACTGAAAATTTAGATATGAGAAAGCTGTACGTGTGATGGAGTGGCGAAGCATTTCGCAAATAGAAAAAGTTGCAACAATCCTAGTTTGCTACGTTCTTGTAGCAGTGGGAAGATCAAGGTTTGCCTACGTAACAGTAAACTAGAAGAAAAAATAAGAAGAATATCTAAAATAGGTAATATTCCTCTTGCTGTGTGCAATTAAAAATAATGAGAGGAGAATTTTTGAAGAGATGATAATTATCACAAAAATAAGCAATCGAGAGGTGGAGGGGGACGAACTTTCATTTAAAGATTTGAAACTCACACTTGCTCTCCATTTATTCCACGACTTGTCATAAATAATTAACGGGAAACGGGAACAATTTTCTATACAGAAATTTGGAAGATAATACTCTGTGTTCCGATAGAAATCTCTTGAAGATGTATCAAATTCCTTGGCAGCATACTTCGATGTCGGAAAGAGAATAATTCCGTACTTTGTCAAAAGGACACCGACATTCTGTTATTTTTGAGAACGATGCATTTATAGTCACACGTTTAGTTTCACGCGGAAAATCGGAAAAATAAACGCAATTTAATAGCCCAACCAATCCCGAACAGACGTGAGGAAGATATTTCTCTCCGTCAGCGAATGAACGTTGCTTTTAGATTTATTTGCCCGTTACTAGAAGGATATTGCCTGGCTTAAAAATAAAATTCATAAAGAAAAGGCATTTTGGGTCTCAATCTCTGTCATCATAATTCTACATGACTATTCACTGCGGATGCTGCAGGATAGAAGACTGGTGAATCGAAATACTCGAAACAGAGGTAAACCAATTCAGGATTCCCTTACACAGAATTTCCTTTTCGAAAATTTCTAGCGCAAAAAGTGTGAGGTTTATTTCACTAATGAGCACGAGTTTATCACCTAATTATGGGCAGGATTTCAAAGCACACCGTAAAAATCTATTACTTTGCCAAAAGTATGCCATTGCGTTCAATCTCTATATCTTCATCAAAACACCTTTTCATTAACCTTCACAAATCTCGATCTCGGAACCTCGCAAATGACAATTCTTTTAAGCTGACTATTTGACACGTGTCAAAGGACATAGATGAGCAGTTTATCCTTTAACTATGTAGTGATCTGTGAAATCGGCTTCAATAGCGGCGCTCGCCTATTGTGATTCTTTGAACAAAAGATAGACTTAGACTTCATCTAAGGGATGAACTTAGGAGGGCTAAATTTGATTTGATTAATTGTGTATGTTGTATTATTATTGTATGATTCACAAGAGTATTAGTGTATCCGACAGCGTCATTATTTTTATTATTGTTGTATTTTTAGGTGAGGGTGGAAATTACTTTGTCCAAATCTTACCACCGGAACATTGTTCTATTTGTAAGATTATCTAAATAAATAAATAAAAGGAAAACATATTTTTAAGCGCTGAGTCAACTCTGACGACAATCGCTCGGAGGTCGGGATACGTGTCTAGTTTAATTAACTATTATACTTTGAAACAAAAGAAAGCAGGTCATCAATTTCGATTCGGCACGTGAGAATAGTATGTAATTCATAGAGAGTTCTCTCTGAGTTATCAGAAGACATATAGCGCAATCGGAATAATGAGCGCGAGGAATAATGCGTGCTTCTCATCGCTCTAGGTGAGTTAACTAAGACTGTAGTGCGATAAATTCATACGGCTCAAAATAGAAAATCTAACTGTAATCATATCGTTCAAGTTTGCCTTCCTTCAGATAAATTCGATGAAATTTTACATCGTAAACGTATTCCAAATAAGTTGCTACTTATTAAGGAAAAAGAACACTTCTGCCGGTACCAGAATATTTCATTACATAACCATGGTTTCAACCCTTAGATCATCATCGGGTTAGCAACTGACAGATCCTACATGAGTGGGACGATGTAAAGGGTCACACCCCTGGTCGTGTAATAAAATATTGTGGTAACGCTAGAAATGTTCTTTTTCCTTATTCTTTAAAATGGAGAATTACCACAAGTCTAGGTCGAATAACTAGATTCTAAGTTGCTACTTTTTTTCCACAAACCACTTACCTCTATTGAGGCTCTTAGAACGATTGTGTGGCAAAGGTTATCACACAAGAGATATTCTTTCCAAGAGATATTTCTTCCAATGGGTGTTTTTCAAATGGCAATTCAAAAAAGCGATCTGCTTTAATAGAAATCTTCTCTACGAGCACAGGGTTTGCAAAAGAATTTTAATGTACTTTCTTTCGGAGAGCTCCCTAAATGAGCTGTAGTGGAACCTGGGGTGTTTTGGAAGGTAATAAGTTGCTCATTAAGTGAAGGATTTGAGAATAAAAAAATGAAAATTTACCAAATATTACGATTTTTCTCATAATATTACATGAAGGTTTATAAGACCTTGAAATACCGGAAAAATACGCAGTGGGTGAAATATCCCTTAGGTAAAATATCTTTCGGAAGAACCGATATTTAGGTGAAAAGTCATGAGGATAATGTCCCTGGATTGCGTCTTCTTCCTCCCATCGATTAATGGATTTTAGCTAACACATTTTTCATTCCTTGTTCTACACTACTAAGTGTAACAAATTTTCTACCTTTTGTATCCCAGTCCATTGTTTACATGAAATAGCCATTCTTGTCTTCTCCCTCTTCTTCGATCTCTCCCTCCGTCACTATTTGTAGAATTAGATATATTACTTTAAAACGCAAAGTTAGAAATCAACGTGTACGTTCTGATGACATTTTACCATTCGAAAATTATCTGCGTGGTTCGAAAAATTAATCAGACCTTGAAGACCCGGTAAAACTGTACCGGGGACATCCAAGAGTCCGCGGACGTTAAGGAACACTACTCAAGACAAGCATTTCCTAAAAAGACAACAAGTGCTTCTTTTTGAAAACTGTGAAAATTCACAAGGGCTCGTATGATAAAAAATTCTGCGGCTGTTTGGAACATGCTAACCCTCCGGGGTTCACGACTCAGTGTGTATATTGTGCTGACAGAGAAATTTTAAATTTACTTGCTCACTTCATTTTGTATCAAAATCAGTCAACCTAGGCGTTCCACTAAACATTCAGAACATTGAATGAGTTCCCACAGTGGAAAATTTTAGATAATGCTGTTCTAGACCAGAGATGCACAACAAATAATAACCATGACTTAATCTCGGACGACTGATTGTCTTATAAGACCACTCTTACGATTAACTCTTAACAACACAGACAACCATTCCCTGTGTTAAATCTGTGATTGTGCTTCTGTGATTGTGTTGCATGTGATGTGCACCGCTTGATTTGATAATTTGGTTTTTTCTAAAATAAGTTAAGTGTTCTTTGAATCTGGTCTCTAGTTTTCACTTACTTTCCCCGATGTAGTCTTTCCCACAATCTTGATATGATATTTCATAGATTCCGGATTTTTGTATTCATGGAGTGTTATCTTTTGTGTTGTGGGGGAGGTTGCATAGGTTGTTGTTACGGAGTGTTTGTAAACCTCTGCTCCGAGATAGCCTAGTGGAAAGCACGTTCGCTTACGGCGAAAGTAGTTTAGGGAAAATAATACATTCGATTGTGGAGGCAACATTTATTGATGCGAGGGCGTCTGAATTGCTCTACGAAAAGAGAAGTTCGTCCTGAATAAGTCTCCTAGATGGCAGATAGGAGAGAACTATTGGATTAAGCGCATCGAATTCAGTCACTTATAAACTCGGTAACAAGTGAAATGTACTTTTTACGTTATGAATTTCATCGATTGAAAAGAAATCTCCCTGAGTCTCCAGAATTTGCAACTCATAAAACCCAAGGAAAAATGGACATGAAAAACGTTTGACAGAGCGAGACTCGAGCCAAGAGCTTCCCGGGCAGATGCTTTAACCAATTAAGCTATCGAGTCAGAACATAATCTCAAGCCGTTTGGCCCTTGCTTACGAAGTCTCCCATGAGTAAGTCAAAGACCTGAAGTCGAACAGGACTTGAAAGATCCTGTCAGACTATTTTCATGTACGTTTTTCCTCGGGATTTTTCTTAGATGCACTCCTTCACTTGCAAAGTTACCTTTACCGTTTTCCTCATGTAACTCATCAATGATTAATCCCACGGAATAAACAGCTGAATAGAAGTTAATCCTCGCTATGAGTGAACACTCCGAACAGCTCGTGTTAAGGCCACAGCAGAAGAGCGGCGGCTACAGAATAAAGGGGATGAAACGCGTGCGAGCCAAGAAGCATGAATCGAGAGCCCGTTGCTAAGGTGAAAGCTTCCAACGCATTGAGACGACTGCACTCCTCTGGGAGAGACAAAATGACGCTGAGTCGTTGCGTAAGAGACAGCTGTCACTCTTTGACCTCCAGCGGCCACTCCGCATTTTAGTCTTCTTACGAGATCGTCCGTGTCACTTTTTCCCAATGTTTCGCCAGTTTGAAGCGTGGGTTTCAATGGCTACACCTCTCAATGAACGCAGACTCACGCCTTGCGGAATCCTTTGAAAGAAACCTCAAGGCATGTTTCCGATTTTTCACGCTAATGTAAAAAGCGGATTTCCTGCTTTCTTACAGAAGAGAAAGGGAGGACGTTTAAGTAATTTCCCAACGTTTGCTGTGAATGAATTGTGAATGAGAATAAAGATATACGTCGAAACAGTAATGAGCTTAAAATGTTTTTCGGTGATTGATGGAATTGTTATTTGCGAGAAGAAACATCGCTGCTATTTCGAACCAGGAATGAACTCGGTAGCGTTTTTAAACAAATCACAGCCGTGGTGAGTTCCATACTTGTACAGAAACTATTTCAGCAATAGTATACGTAAAATCTCATCTCTCATTTGTTTCATATTCAATCCGGAATTCTACAGTTGTGTATCACTGAACGTAATACCGTTTCCTTCCCGAAAAGAGGTTAGTGTACCAGTGTTAGTGACTTTATTCCGCTAGTCTCTATTTTTGAATTTATTTTCGGCTAGCCGAGATTCTGTGAGGGGTTTTCCGCCCAGTCTGGGCGAATGCCAGCCAAAGAGGACGACTCTTACTCATAGTTTGGAATACATGCATATTTTATTTAGAATCAAGCACTGAATTTTCTCCTGAAATTTAAATTGTTTATTTTTTGGGTACCTCTATCTATGAAGTGCTTCTTTTAACCTTGCCGAGTGGCCAAACTGAAAGTTCGATAACACACACAGGATCTCCATCAGGTCATTTACCTTTCAGGGTCTTTGACTTTCTTGGCAGTAATTATCACGCCTATTACTAGATGTAAACGGGGATTTCTCAATAGGTCAGCCAGTGAAACAAAGTCGTGAAATTAATCGGCCCATCATATTTTGAAGTGTCTCGAATGCTGACGATCAAACGTCGCCGCCGAGCAAAATAACGCATAAGCGTGTTTTCAGTGAAAATAATGCATTTAAAACGTAGCTTGTGATTTCTAAGTGAATCAAAACTGTCAATCTTGACTTCTTCCATGGTGTCTACGATGTTTCAATGTTTTTTACAACGCTTTGTGGACGGAGCAAGTGAAAATAGCACGGTTGTGTAACGCTACTGTATAATAGGACTGTGATATAGTTACATTGTAGGACTGTATGATTGTACGTAAGATTCCATGATTGTATGAAACATTCTAGGAATATCTGAGACTTAAAAATAAATAGAAAATAAATATTTATATCCACTAATTGAAGAGCCAAGCTCCTTTGAATTGCGAGGCTGAGGAACTTCATCCGAGCAGTTTGTTTTTCTTCTTTCGCAGCCGAATCACAACATATTCGAAGGTAAACCTTCTAAAATACTTTATAAGCCGAGAATGCGGTCAAACGCCTGTGCTTTTATCATCGTCTACGTTTGATTTTGAGATATTATCACGATTTTTGTAAATATATATTCTACCTCCGCATAAATCAATCAATAAAAAGATATTTGATAAATTCTTGGAGCTAATAGCTAACAGTGAATTTATTTCCTGATTTTGATTCATTTTCCTGAGTATTAAATGAGAAAAAACAATGCATTTTGAAGCGCTGCTCCCGAGAAAAAATTAAATAAACTGTTACTTTAAGCGTAAGTTCTAAAAAACCAGCCTGGATTATTAGTTGCTTCCTGATCGGAGTTGTGTGCACGTCACAGAGCCAATTCCTTGCTTAGATGAAACGTTCCCCGTAAGTGGCATAGCAAATAAATGAAATGCTTCCATGAATCAAATATCTAGATTGTTTATGGGGAATTAATTAGAAGGAAAATATCACTAAACACTTTAATAACATTTTTGTCTCATAGATATAAGAGATGGAACCCAACGAAAGAACCGTAGGATAAAACTACTAACTAATATCTCTCATAGAAAGACGCTTTCACGTTTGTTGGTATGGTGTTAGTATTGGCGAACAATTCTATCACATTGTTTATTTTGAAATAAGTAAAGACGAAACTTAAAAAAGTGATATCCAAAGCAATCGAAAAGAATCTCGACATAACTGTCATTGTGAATAGGTACGTCTCCTCATGTTCGAGTGATGGGCAGACAAAATCTCTTCAATCGAGGCCTCTATCCTCTACTGTTCAGTAGAAAAAAACCAGTCATCTGAGCAAAGCTACAACATTAAATGATGATGACAGGTTACAACTCCGCCATCACCCAGTTCAAGGGGGGCGGGTTTAATAACTCCTTAAAGTATTATGCTATTATACACAATCATAATTAACTGAGCAGAGTAAAACTGTTTATCTCGCAAAACCAATGCTTGCTTTTATGAATAATCACGCATTCCGAAGATACTTCATCAAACAGTTCTTTAAATTGATCGATGAATTTATCTCCAGTACATCTTCGTCACAATTACGTATTTGCTAATAAGTCCTCTTGAGGACTATTATTTCACTATCGCCTACAAATCCTTGAAGCACACTGCAGATAGCTCATTAGTTCTTCAGGCTTCTTAATTCGCACTCACTTTTTGTTCACAATTCAATGCACAAGTACTTAACAGTAAGAATAATAACTCGAACAACAAATAAACAATCGATAAAAATATACAGAAATATCTCTTGAGCATATTCAATTACCATTTTTAATATATATTGTAAATTAAATTTTCCATGATGTCTTTGTAATAAATTTTAAATTTTGTTTGTGTTCCAAACACTGGATTACTTACTCCAGTAGCACACTAAAACAAGAAATCTTTTGAAAAGAAATATTATCGGGAAAAGAGTTTTTTTCGAATTCTTCTTCTCAGATTTTAATATAAGAGTAAAGAAAAATTCCTGTAAAAATATAAAGAATACAAAACAATTAACTCATCAATGATCAATCGGCTGTATGTACTAAGATTCACGTTTCGTTATTTTAAGTTCCGCAGAATCACGCGTTTTCGGATTACAAAACGAGATGTTTAAATTGTATACAAGTGAATGCAAACCTGAGGCGAATGAAACCAGAAAAAAAGCTTCTCATTAAAATAACACCGAATCTTCTTTTTCCTTGTTTACATTTTATCAAAGAAAACATGTGGAAATTGCAACAGGGGTGTCAGCTTTAAATAATTCTTTCAATACTACTGAATATTCCGAGACTTTCTATCAGAATGAACAACTTCGCAATTTACGGACATTATGGAAAATAAATAAACGAAGAAGTTGGCTTGGTCTATAGCCGCCAAAAGGAAAAGGAATTTACGAGTTAATCCCACCAAACACTTGGAGAAGGCTACGACGTCTTGTCTATTTAGGTCAAGTGGCATTATGATGAAGGAACAGAAAAAAGGATTTCATTTCTGCGGCCAAATTAACCCACTAAATTTGCTTAATTTTAGCTAAACGTATTAAAAATAAACGACGAGAGCGGACTTGGAACTTTGGAGATGAAAACTACTAGAAAACTGGATGAAGAGAAAAGGATTTCGAAAGCAAAAATAGAAAACAAAAACGTGGGCGTTCCTTCCAAGATGAGTGTGACATGAAATGAGTTTGACGATTCTTCACGCAGAGGTGAGGTGTTTCTAAAGCAGGAATAGGAAATCGGGAAGTCGACAATCGCGCTCATAACAGACGCGTATGAGTGAATTACAATTTTAAATGGAGAGTTTTTATTTTAAGATTTCGGAAGATTTTCAGTTTATACCGGAGTTTCATGCTGTGCCATTCCATTTTAGTATCGTTGTTTAGTTACTTTATCATTTCCAAAAATTTACAAAATCCCTCCGCCGGTTATTCAACTATAGTTCCGTCCATTCATAAAAACTTTTGATGTGCAAACCGACCGCAGCTGAAGCTAGAAGACATGGTCATGTAATTCAAAGGCATTAAAACAACTCTGTTGCGAAATTTCCATCAATTTGACAACGCAATCATTTCTAAAAGAGGTACTCCCACCATTATCATCCAAAGAAATGCATCTATAGTTGTCTGTAAAAAAGTAAAGATATCGATACTCGATCTGAATAACTCCTCCATTTATATGGATTTAAGGTTTTCAACAAAGAAACGAAATCAACTACGAAAATTTTCCAGGTGCTGTATATTGCTGAAGATGCCTTAAATTGACTGGTAAACAGGCAGACACTAACTCAGAAGGTAAGTCATCATCCGCATAATATCTTTTACAACTTCCTGGTCTATGATTTTTCTGCTCCTTATATTTATTTTTATTTATTTATTTATTCATCTATTGGCTACAATAACTTGAAGGATAGCGACACACTGAAGGATAGAGCTTAGAGATGAGATAGAGTTTGTACCTCATCCTCAGATGAGGTAGACGTTCTATCTCATCCTCAAGAAAGAACCTTCGAAACCGGTCGTGTTTTTATTTTCAGTGGACGGAGTGGAGTATGTTTTCTTTGAACTGATCTTTTATGATTTCTATTATTTAAGAAAACCAACTGATTAACAAGACTCGTACAAATCCACAAGAGTACAATCAAATAAAATGAGGTTCTGATGTTGGCGTGGTCTCTCAAAACAAATAAACCTCATTTTCTTGGAAAAGAACGAGTTTTTTTCCTTATTGGCTTCATTGTTTCTCTCCCGTTGGTACTAACCTAAACTACAGATGTTACCACCTGCTGCTATGCGAATATTTTTACATTCTTTCCACGCAAATATACACTTGGCGCGTTAACCTTTAATATCCCCATAAAAAATTTCTCCTTAGCTTAAACCGTTAAAATTACTGAGTATATCTGGATGCAAAATCCGTTAATCACTACAGATATTTGAAAGAGAAGAGTAAGATGTTTGGATTGAAAATATCTGAACAGAGGCTAATTATTTTATCCTTTTTAGCTATCGGCAATAATAATCGGCTTTATCGAAAAACTTTTGCATATTATTGGTCGAAGAGAAGTTAAGAAATCTAAGGATGTTCTTAAATGTTCAATGAACAGTTTGCACACTGGAGATGGTAGACGTACGTACATCAAGGAAGACACGAGCCGTATGAAATAGATATCCAGTTTTTTACGCGAAAAAGTCGATTTCGAAACGAAAAGTCAACCGTGGCCATCGTAATACGTACAGTTCCATAGCCACTGCCCACGCCATCAATGGAGTCATTGAGTTCAACACGTTTCCATCGAAACTAATAAACGATGAATTATCTCTGAGATGAAAAAAATTAGAAGCACATGGTGCTCTTAAAGCCTAGAGCTTGTATGCAGCTCCCCGGTTGAGAAACTGGCTCAAGAACTTACTTCAAGTATTGTTATTATTATTTATAAGTAACGTCTTTTTCAAACAAGATCGGCTCCCATTATCCTCTTTGTTTCCTATAATTGTTGAAGGACAAATGTAAGTGAACACACACCATTTTGGAAGTTCGTACGCTTTCATAAGTTTTTAAAACAAATTTTCACCTGAAATAATATACGTATCAAAATTATTTCATAGCAATAAAATAAAAAAAACGGGAGTGTATTTTTTCCACAAAATTGGAAGTTTTTGAGGAAAATGTACACTCCCGTTTTCTTTTATTTTATTGTGATGGAGTTCCACAAAACTACGCCTTCCTCCGTGGATTTTATACTTCATAGCACTTTGATGCAAGATGTGTGAACTTTTCCAGACGGAGAAATTTTAAAATTTAGACTTATGAAACATATTGTCAGCGTGAATCGAGATATTGAATTCACATGAAGGTTGTCCACAGACCCATGATGCCAAATCGGAATATTTGTTGCGTTGTGGGCATAACCGAGACAAATGCATGTTTCGGTCACTTCCGTAGTGTTAAAATAGTTACGTAAAAGCGACTTTTCTTACTTATGAATACAATTTCACGATTCACGCTGAAAATATATTTCCTGAGTCTAAATTTTAAAATTTCTTCGTTCTGAAATCATTCCGCATGATAACTTTAGGGCTTTGATTCCTTTTTTACGAGATAAATTGACTCACAAAAACGTCCGCATGCGCATAAAGCATTTTCGTGATAATAACAATAATAATAATCACGTCTTTATTTAGGCGAATTTTAGTCTATTGAGACCACTCTAACTTGTAAAGACGAGCACGTGCTCTGTCAACGATTCTAACCCGGGACCTCGGAGTCGGTACGCTAACACCTACGCCACTGAGACCCGAGACAGGTGATCAAAAGCGGGACATATTCCGGAAAAACTGGAATCGCAACATACATGTGAGGCCTTCATTCTTGCACCAAGAATGCTATTTAGATAAAAAATTTTCGCTGGTTGAATTTTCGAAGTGATTGATGATTTATTCTATGGAAGGCGACATTCACGCGAAAACTCGTATTCGCGGAGAATGAATCTCTCGAAAGGGAATCAAAAATAAAAGGGACACCATTGGAGTTAATTCCAAACGAATCGTTTCCTATCCAATCGCGTCTCTTCAAACCCATTGAATAGTTCAGTTCTCGGAGAGGGCGTCGGGAAATTATGAGCTCTAGACAGGATGTGATGGGCCCCCTTCTCTCTCATACTTCCTTCTGTTTCTTTCACTTCATCACCGCTTCCCCGCTGCCTTTATCCCACACTCCATCAAATGAAATGACCTGCAAAATAACTCAATCTACCGTCGTCGTTATTTTAGCCAAAGAGAAATAAAGCCGATATTTTACCTCCTTTTAATATATCCTAGTCGTGCGTAAGCATCCCGATTGAATCTTAATTTCGGGACATTATTAAGTGTATGTACGATGACTGCGAGTATCATATTTGAAGGTTTTACTTCAATACTCCAGATACTTCAGATATTAACTAAGTTACACGTGCGATGGCTATGCTAAAGTATAAAAATAACGACTAAGAATCTCCAAGCGAATTCGATGCAATACGTTGGTTGCCGTTATATGGAGAGAAATCAGTACCACCATCTATTTAAATCAACGATGAGTAAAATATGGTAGCTTTGTTTGATGTTAGAGAAAGAACCGAAAGAGAAAATGTCTGAAGCAGCCGGGACTCGAAAGAAGATCTTCCATTTGCACGGCGGTTGCTTTAGCCAATTGAGTTACCACAGCATAAATTATTATCCTTATAGAATCTATTACATAACAGAAATTGCAGCATTCATATTATGATAAAATGTTAATATTTAACCGTAGCAGGTCTATCGGTTAGAGCAATCGCCAGGCGAAGAGAAAACCTGAGTTCTGCCTCAGACTTCTTCTCAACTGATTCTTTTATATTTAATTCAGAGATCGTACATATTAAACGCGTGAAATGCTGCCAGTGGAAATGTCTTAAAGAACCTTTATTCTCTGTTGCACAATGCAGAATATCCTTTCTCCGTAATACCTATAGTATTACATAATGCTCAGCAATGGTTGCCATTTATCCTCGTGGCATTGAGTGAATCTAACTAAAAACAATATATATCAACAAGTGGTAAGAATTTGACTTCTAAATTCTCCTATAATTCCATCCATATGAACACAGCATATCGACCTCTTTGCACTAATTGCTTTGGATCGAAAACACAAACGTCTTTACTGGCCGAAATTAGGATTTGAAAGTCCCATCTACCATTGAACACACAGTTAAAATACATGGAAATTTTCATAAAATACATTACGATGGCAAAAGAAAACATCAGAACAGACGATGCAGCTGAACGAAAGAGTTAAGAGTTTAATGAATGCAGGTTGGGTCACATGAAACGGGAGCGATAACAGAAATGTATGAAGGAAATTATGAAATACGAAGGAGAATGAGGTTTCTTGCGACAACAAAAAAGGAATGATTAGGACACTACACAACTTCAACCTATATTTCAACAATTTCAATGAGATATACATATATACGAGAAGCAGTCCCAATAAAATGCACAAATATTAATTTGATTATTTTCTGCAAAGTGCGATTCTAAACTGCTAAAACTTTATGACAGTTTTTCTCAAAATCGACGGCCTGACGATCACTGATTCTAGATTCTCTGCAAAGATCTTGATCATTCCTACAGGGAGGTAGAGGAATTAATTTCCAGAAATATTTGCTACCTTTCTTGAATTTTGAGGTTTTCCGCCTCAAAACGGATATTAATTTGTAATTTTCCTCATCACGCTTATTTGTAGCACAAAAACGTTTGTGATCGGAGTCCATTTCCGCTCCGGAAATAGAAATGCATAACAAAACCAGAATGCATAAAAACGACAGTAATTCTGTTAAATACGACAAGTTAAATTGTTTACCTGAGGCGATAAAGTGTGTAAAATAGAAATCTGCTCGTTTCAATACAAACGAACGCATCTCATGATAGCACTCATACTCATATAAAGTACCACTAATTCCCCTATTTTCTTTCCTATGAAACATAGAACATATTTCTAAAAAATAGAACATATTGACGAATTAGACCGCTGCACTTTCCCATAACCACAACGGTAGACGCTGGATTGGACGAATGATTGTTTTTGCACCTAAATTTGTCTAGTTAAATGATGATATAAATCATAATGCCGCCTTTACTTCAATCGTGGATAACTTGGAAAACCTATCGAATAAATTAAAGAGGGTTGTTTGCTAAAAAACGTTAATGTTACGTCGAAATCGCTAGGAAATCAAACTGGATTAGGGTACAGGTGACTTTGCATGTAAAGGCGTGCACTTAGGAAAAATCCCAAGGAAAAATCACGTGAAAAATGTTTGGCAGGGCCAGGACTCGAACATAGAATACTTTACCAATTAAACTATCGAGCCAGAACATGTTCTCTTTCTTGGTTTCAAAGTCTCCCAAAACAGCATGAGAAAATGTTCTGGCTCGTTAACTTAATTGGTTGAACCATCTGTCCAGAAAGCAGACAGCAGTTGTACATCTGATACCAAATTTACGCTAATCACAACTAAAATTAATAATTAAAATGTAGATGTAAAATAAAAAGAGAATAATTGGAACAGCCCAATCAAATATAAATCATCCTCGCTTTCTTCTCTCTACGATTTTTTATTTCACATACTCATTATTCATATTATGGGTATATGGAATTACGGATATGAGCCCCAGCTTCCAAAACTCGCCATTCACAATTCTTTAATAATTGCATCTTATCGAATATTATACATAAAATCAATACTGAACAGTTTATGGCAGATGAGGATGTTAAGAATAAATATATAGTTTAAAACATGCTTCAAAAATCACTTATCGTGGAAAATCAACTTCCAGCAACGACCACATTTGATGCATTTACTAATCAATGCAAGGAAAAAGCTGGAATCACACCGATTTGTGGGGATGAATGAAGCGAAAAATCACACCGATTTCCTAGTATGAACAAACTAACTTTGAACACCAATTGTGGAGAATTTTCTCGCTTTCGTCGTAACGAAATCGTCAGTTCAGTCCATTTTATCATATGAAAAATTATATCCCTCAAAACATTTTGTATATTTACGTGAGTCAGTTCTTAAATTTGAATTTAAAATTTAATTACTAATGAACCAAGAGAGAGACATGCAGACTTAATTTTCGACGATCTGGTTTAATTCAAGTTTATCAAAGAGTTTATTCAGACTCTTTAATTGTCCAATTACATTAATTATTATGGTATTTACTATGTGGTTACCGAGGGATTAAATTTTCTCCGCGCCCACTCCTTTAAACGAAGAATTTGGCTGAATTATATAAATATATTAGGCACTTATTTACACATATTTACATTTTGATATCCTGATGAAGTTTGAGATTATCTTAAACTATAGCTAAATTAAGTAAAGCCACGAGTTTATGCTTTTATATTCCTGTAATCTATCAGAAACATTTTATGATGACTGCCATGAATTACAATAATTATGTTTTGAATCATACTCACGGAGTGTCGTCGGAAACCATATTGTGCCACGAAAGTAGTTACAGATGAAATATCTATTTGCAACAAATCCCTCCAGCTTCCGCGACAAGAACCGCTACACTGCTCGTTGACACATTCCTACGTTTAACAATAATCGTACAATGAGTACAGATACCCTGAAGAAAACAAAATCATACAAATATGTGCAAAATTAATGAAATAATAAAATAAAAAAACCAAATATTTAAACAAATGAATGAAGGGAAGGAGGGCTGGGGATTAATGGAGAAGAAATAGTTTTCTGCTAACCATTTGAAATAAATAAAAAAGAACGTAATGAAATTCAAAACTGCCTTGATAAAACAAGCCGTTCTTTTTCGCTCGATATTAAACTCTCACTGAATTTAAGATACCACTTCATTCCGATCTTATGACCTATGGCGGCCATAAATTTCTTGGCAGATCGCCTCTGCACACTAATTTATTTCGGATTAAGCTACAAGACGAAGATTTTCATCCATGAGGTCTCAATTTTCGTGAAATCTAAGAGATTTGACATTCCAAAAATAGGAATAAGTTACTACCACTGATTATTTAATAGATGACGCCATTTGCATGCGAGGCGATTAGAGAAAAATAATTTCCATAAAGATACGCGTCGCAAGAAACGATATACTGACTCTACGACGGACCTCCTCTAAAGTTCTATATTTGAGGCACTTTTAATTTAATTTAATAAAATTTAATTAAATTTAAAGCGAAAGTAAATTTATGTTACTCGTACAAGGAGTAGTTAGAAGATAGTCTCAAATCCCTTGCTGATGGCCTTCACCTACAAATTACGGAACAGATTAAATGAGAACTTTAAGAGGGTATATAAGAAAAGAGATCCCATTCCAAGGAAAATTATTAATAGCTAAGATTTTAGTTCCAAGGCTTAGATATTATTATTACTTCAATTATTTAAATCTAATTAGTTAAACGATAATGCTTACAACCATTATTTAAGATGTTTAGAAAATTAAGGATAGTTTTAATTCATGGATAGACGGATTAAGGTTTTATGAATGTACTTTTGTAGAAAGTAGAAAATTAAGATTCATAAAATGGAAATAGTCTGAAGGAAAATATCTAATGCTGGGAATAACATGAATAATAAAATTCTCGAAATAAATCCCAATCTACCAGTAGTATCTGCTATACCTGGAAAGCCATTTACTCTCCAGCGCGTTTCTTGAGAGTAACCATTTCTTTTAGTAACAGCTGAGAAATCCTTTTCTCCGATGGAAGATTGATATTTTCTTGTACAATCTCTTAATTTCGAGCTCTGGGTAGCCGACAAATGTTCCGAAACTGTAGGAATGACAAATATAGGAATGTAAATGTACGAATGAACGCCATTCCTGCCAATGTATAATTAATAAGTCGACGAATGTGATTCTGCGCGATGGTACACATCATCAACGTCGACTAACATCTGTTTTCGCGCATCAAACGGTACAGAACGGTAAAGAGCGATTGCAGATACCCATCCATCCGCGAAAAACATCGCTTTCGTTATTTCCGTATTTTCACCAGTGTAACGTTATATTTCGGTTTCTCTTCCAAATGGTCATTTTAAACAATGTCCCAAAGACCATTTCTCCCTGGATACCGTGCAAAAGATGTCGTTGAATGGAAATAGAGAAATGGAAAACATAGCAGAGATCGAAGATTAGGGTTCCACGTGCCATAGTAACGCGCAAAAGGAACTCACGTAAAATCTTCCATCCGATCATATACAAACGTCTCGTAACGAGCATCTTTAACTAAAAGATTTCCCTTCCTTTGCGGGGAATTTGCAATCGATAATCGATTTCAGCACCGCTCGGCTCCATTCGACCGTAGTTCCCCGTCATAGACGAACGCATAGTCCGACATCCTAGTCGCTGGTCAAATGGCTCCAGTGAGTTTGTCTCTGGTGCAAATTTGAAGAGGAGCTCAGGAAATGGCCCAGTAGAAATTCTCAATTCATCTCCCTCGCCAGAAATCTCAACACTGGTTTTGAGCCGAGGCGATCAATGATTCATTGGGGGTTGGTGTGGGGTAGTTGCTACGCAACGAGAGTTGTGCTGCGTGCCATCGTGGCCCCACAGCCTCGGTAAAGGGGCGGAGGGGTGCGAAAACCCCTTGGCAGCAGCAGCGGACAGAGAAAGGGAAAAACAGGTTGCAGCGGCCTCGAGGAACGCACGAGGGGTTGTATTGTCCCCAACGCAGCCCGAATTAGCAGCACTCAAACAAGACTTTTCATTCCTTCGATTCGATTTTTCCGAGTTATTTTTTTACGGACAAAAGGAGCTCGGAAGGATTGTGCGGCGCTAATGATGGGAGCATTTGGGCGAGAGAAATGCCATCAAGTTCGAGGGAATATATGGAGTGTTTCTGAATGGAAAGGACTCCCAAAAATTCTGGACTGCGATATGAACTAGAAAAGGCTAAAAATGACACGTCGGATAAAGTTGGCGCGCACGTTTGTGTGTGAACAAAGGTAGGAACCCTTACTTCCGAATGAAGATGGGATGTTTTTCAGAACTTCCCTTTGTTTAAATCCGAGTTTTTTACGGATTGAGGCAATCCTGGATATGGAAACAACAGAGCAATTTTCCAACCAAGTTATTTCGTCACTCCATCATTCCCATTCCAATGATCAAAGGATTTTTGGCACAAACTTCAAGAATAGCCTATTAAGATAGATAATAACAAGTCGGGTTTAAAAGTCCGTTGGATTGTTATGATTAAAAGGATGAAAGGGTGCGTGTCAGAATTATGTTTGATACTGGTTCAGGTTGAGGACTCCAGAGAGGGATTTGAAATGAATATAGGACCAGAGACACAATCCCCTAGCTGCTCAATCGTTGGAACCGCAAGAAAAAAGGAGTTCGAAGGGAAATATCCGTCGGAATGGAGCCTAGCAGGTGCTATACGAAAATGACGATCTAATTTCACATACGAAAAAAATTCACTGTATCATAAGCGATACTCAAATGGCTGCTGCTGATTTTTAACATAACTCACATAAGGATAGTCATAAAACGTTTCGCATATAGATAAACGTGCAGGAGTTATATAGTAATATCACGATAGATCTGGTAACAGCTACATCCTGAACAGAATATTCAGTTGATGAGATTGAGATGAAAATTTGGCTGATTTGATAGTATTGTACTAAGCGATAGCACAGCGAGTTACAGCAAAGTTTCACTTTACGGCGATCACTTACTTTTCATGAATTTGAATTTGCAAAATCCAATTAAATAAGTCGAGTTTATCTCAGGCTTGAATTTAGAGCTGATTTGGAGAAATATAGTATTGTGATTGATTGCCTTTTACAAATCGAGATTATTTGCAGGTTGTGTACATCGATAACAATCGAAGGAACGACAATTTTTCCGTTAGATTATGTAGTTCTTCCTAAGGAGAAAAAAATGGGCGTTGAGGTTGAAAGAGTCTTCCGGTTTCTAGGTCAACTGTTGCTCCAACCATCCGAAAAGCTGATGCGAAGGAAGCGAGGAAGTAATCGAGAGATTTTAAGGAAAAAGAAATCCACTGACTCTCTTTGATAAAGCCAATCGCGAATCACTTTGGTCCTAGAAAAATATCTGGAGGGAAAAAATCAGGGCTCAAATGTCATCAGATTGTCTTGAAGGAATATATCTACGGACAATATTCTGGCACACTTTTTCTTTTTCCAAGTGGCTCTTTAACAGTCAGTACTTCTCCAAATCTTTAAATATAATCTCACCGTAAATGCTTTAAAATATTTGAATGTGCCACGCGTGAACTCCGTACGGTGAGTTACGAAAGTTTCCCATATTTACGCAGCGTAAGAATGAGCCTCCAAGAGGCTGACAACTGAATGATGCTGAAATTCAGTCATCTTTTCCAAACCGTCGCAAATGTTTTTAACTTTTTAACTTCGGCACGTGGAAGGGATAAAGAGAGCTGAAAGTGTGTGAATGTAAGACCACAGGCGAGTAAGTATTGAAGGGAATGGAAATCAAATTGAATCTTTCCTTATAAAAAACAGAATCGGTTTCGAAAACAACAAGGATATCGAAACTAGTTTAATGAACCACTGACAGATGGATGAAAAAATCGGGAAAAGTTTCGCAAATTTGAATTGATGTTGTCGACGGAGATAATAAAATTTTGTAAAGCACGATGTAAGATGTGATCATTTATGTTAAGCATTTTCTAAACCGATATGATAGGGAAAGCTTGACGACGTGAGGATACTCCAGTTCCCTTTGAGAAGATGCTCGCACTTGAGATGCGTTCGAGGGTCTCGAATGTGTCTAAGAAATACTTTGGAAACGATATTCTTGCATTATTGAAGCAAAATATCAGACTTCCCATCCAACATGTCCTTCCATATTTTTGCAGAAGCTTCAGCGGCAAAAAAACACAACACGTTCACCCTTAAGTATGAATGAAAACTTCAGAATTATGCTGTACTTGATAAGGGCACGTTCTAAGATACATAAAGCCGCTATACAGAGCATGAATTTTGACTGCTAGCAAAGTAATCAATGTGGATACATAACCCTTTGACGAGAAATCATGTAACGAATATGATACGAGAAAATATTAAAAAGAAAGGATTAACATGCTAACCATCCTATCCACGGAATGCTGCTGTAACCAGAAGGATCTCATGGCATACCATGAAGGTAAAGAATGGTAAGGTATAGCTAAGTATAAAGTAAAAGCTCCACATGCTACATCAAAATAACGTCGAAAGTGAAGAACCAAGACTTAAAAACGAGAAGTGAAGAATATCTAACAAAGAAAGAGTATGAAGAAAGACTAAGAATGATGTTAGGAACAGGTGTAGCCGGTTACGAGAAAGAAAGTCGCAACATAGGAACAGAATGAGGAGATTTAGTGGCTGAAATGCTTTGAAGGTTGATGAGGGAAGGTGGGATGGTAAAAGAAAACATCTTCTATAAAAAGAGAAGAGGAGGTGGAGGCAGTGGTGAGAAAGGAAGGAAAGATGTGTAGGGAAACCACAAAGGAGCAAAAAGTGAGGGGGATAGCATCTAACCATCGCATCAATTATAACAGGCATCTGGTTACACCGTAAATATTATATTTTGCACTATTATTAGTAAACTTACAGAGGAGTTTAGTCGTGTTATTTTTGAAAATAGGGAATTTCCTTTAAGCACACTTCTAACAATTCTGCGAACCATTCGAACGAGCATCGTCAAAACGAAAACGGCGATCGGAGAGCAAAAATATTTTATCGCTGGGGAAGATAATTCATCGATGAAAATCGATTTAAAATGCTGTGGAAGAGCAAAGCAATACTCGACGACGTAAATAAAAGAGGAGTCTCCTTTAGCGCGTGGAAGGTTTCCAACCCGCGCAAAGTAACGATGACTGGCCACGAGTTGCGAACAGCAGTAATAAAGTACATACAATGAGAAAAATGTATTTGAGCGGAAAAGAGGAAGATCACAATCATGGCCACAGGTGTCAAGCATCAAGCTAAAAATAGGCTTCAATGCGAAAACATTTCGGCGACGGCTCTATTTTTACAATGGCATTAATTTTGAAGAAATCGCTTCGAGCGGCCGCTTAACTAGCGCTGGCGACAACTATTCCGGGAGCCACTTTAATGTGCCCGTCTTCACACCTCCCGCGCCAAACTTTTTCGACCATGGAGGAAAATCCTCTGGGCCTCTTCCTGGTACACGTCGTCGCCCCGCGAACATACGGCAATGACACCATCACTGGGACACAGAGGAACCGCGACCACAAGCTCTCCCATTTCACCGCGCGGGAAAACTAAGCCAAGAATGCGAGCGGGCCACACAGAAGGGCACCCGGCGTTGGCGGCATCGTTTCTCCCGCCGACCGACGAGAGCGCCGCGAAGCGACAACTGTTAAACGGCGGGAATTGTGGAGTAGCGCGACGCAAAGCGTCGTGTCTCACCTGACGAAGGACCAAACGGGTGCAGTCGATCAGCGGACGGAGGCGTCAGCTAAGCGTCGTATGGGTAGCAGCACTCCGCCACGCACACTGAGCTCCTACAGACTGAATGTTGGCGAAGGAAAGCAGAAAAGCTGGCCGGGAGCGGAGGGGAGCGGGCGGGGGAAGGAAAGTGAGTGCGGGGCTACGTCACTGCTCCCGCGATGATCCTCGGCCGGGCGGGGGCGGGTCGCCGGATGGCGGTCCTTTTGGAGAGGCATCGGACTGGAGGGGAGGGGATACCCTCCTTCAAGAGATTTCCCGGACTTTCCGGCAAAAATCGCCGATTCGCGATATCGCCGTAGAAATTCCGCGTTCGTTTCGCGACGTTTTCCGCGAATTCGTCCGTTTGATCCGAAATTGGGATTATGTTTACTACTTCCTCGTCGTGGTTACTTGCCACATGCAAGTAGAAATGAGTTTCTTGGAATTGCTGCGGTGTCGGAGTTTTCCTCATCTGTGACTGGGAATATTTTAGCTCACGGGGATCTCATTTCATCAGAAGGAAGAATTCCATCGCATGTGAAACCATCACGCCGCGCTTGAATTGCCCACATTAAAATGGTCCGACATCGATTAGTTTGGATTGGATAAGGTCTCTATAAGGATGAGACTGAAATGTATCCTCTCATCCAAACAATTCTTAATTTGTTTACAATATTCCCCCAGCCACACGCCGAAAGACGGCTTGCAGAGTACTTATGTAGATGTAGATGAATATGCAGATGGAGTTGGTGGAAATCACTCAAATGAAAGAAAAAATAAGAAAGAAACTGCTTTATGAGATACGTAATTAAATTTTATATTAACAACGGTCAATTATTGAAAGGAAAAAGTAGAATGAATGGATAGGCAAACGAAAAAATGCGAGTTTGATCAGAAAAATTACCTTATTTACGTCCGTTATTCCTTAGAATTTTGAATACTGAACGCCTTTACGTGCAAAGTCACTCTTATCCAAAAAGTGAATATTCTCCATTTTATTTTCACAGGCTTTGATAGATGAGACTTCGAAAGCAAAACGATTTTCATGCTTATGTTTGTTTCAGGAAAGCCAAGGCCGCCAATTCCCCACTCAAGCTTTAGCGAACGGGTTTCACGGCATTTTACGCAGATTCAAAGATGCCACAAAAATATACATCAACCACAGAAGGAAGAAGTGTTATCAATTCATCTTTGCTTGTCAAAATGGATTTTAGCATTCATATCTTTAAAAAGTAATATTTTCTTCATTTAAATTAGGCCTTATGAACATTTCTAACTGACCGAATGCATTTTTATTCCTTCTGCGAAATGGTGAGAATTTCAATAAATCACTTATGAGTTATCGTGCATAAGTACAAACATTTGAAATTGAACATCCTTCAGAGTATACCTATGGTAGCAGCAGCACGGACTTTAGTAATGCAACAAACTGTTTCATTTAGGGTTCAGTCATTTTTAGTCAGCAGCTTAAGGCTGGTTTCAGTTATAATTTTGCTCCGGAAATTGATGTACATATTGACGTAGTTGAGGACAAAAATTGGTTGAAAACTGCGCAGGAAAATATTTTAAGAGATTGTCCGTATTTATGGTCTTTACTGAAACGCGTCACCAGACACAGAAGAAATCTGTGATTGCAAAGAGGCAGAGGAAGATGTGGTAGCAGTAAAGGAAAGAAGAAAGTAAAGGAAGAATCAGTTGATGAAGCACTACAGCCACTTGAAGTATTGAGAAAATAATTAACTTCTTTCGAAGTAAATTCCATTTAAGATTAAATTAAAAAAACTATGTCTTTTAAATTCATTCAAATTATTGATTTTCATTAGGAGCAGGAAAAATTTACAAATCAATTGGGCTGATGAGATAAAGATATTGCGGTAATCATTATTCCCCTAAATACCAAAAATTAATTAGATAATGTGAACTCAGATATAAATGACGTTACTAATGTAAATTAGTAAATGGAATTTTAACTTTCAAAAATTCATGCATGTGTTTTGAAGCCGCAAGTGGTCGCACAAAAAAGCCGCATGCGATAAGGTGCACTTCGTATGCTTTAGCGAGAGCATTTCCATGCTCCCAATCGCTCCAGTTTCCGATAAACATAAAGTTAATAAAATTCATATTGGATGGCGAGAAGTACAACTGAACTTACACATAGATGAAAACATGCTCCTAAATGGATAACTGCAAAGTTAATAGAAATTGTAATTTAAGGAAACTGCGTTCACAAGCCTCTGCAGAGAATTGAGGTCCAACTACGGCTATTATGCATTCGATGCAAATTTCATAAACCGCAGTTGCATTTTCAGTGATTCCGTCAAGGTAATTTCTGTGAAACATAGCCGAAAAATTCAACATATGCTCGAAACATTGCACAATATTTTTCACCTTACCCACAGTAACTCCGGAGTTTATAATAGAGCATAGATTCGTTCAATCCTGTGAGGGAAAATTACCCGAATCCCGCTTTTGAAATAATCCACATCTAGTGTGAATAGTGAATAGAAAACAAATAGTGCGTCTGATGTTTAAAGCATTTCAGGGGCTAATATTCGCTGAAAAAAGATCTGGAAGTTTGTATACTATGAATAAATTATTTGATTCTTATGTATGTACATTAAATGTATATTAAATATAATGACGCAGGAGCAACATAATCATGTCAAAATATTTTCATCGTGTGTGATATTTCGTGTGGAATCATCCCTTTGCAATCGGTTGAAAATAGACTGATACCAGTTGCTTAAATATAGAAAGGATTATTTATCATTCATCGTATCAGACTATAAATTTTCCTATAACAGTGCGTTAGTGGACTCAATCAACACTGCTTTAGAAAGTCCCGGTCATGCGAAACTCAACTTGCGCTATTCGTCCACGATATTTTAAAATCTGCCGAGAGTAGTAAGCAAGTGGATGCTGTTTTCCTCGATTTTAAGAATGTTTTCGATAGAGTTCCTCACAACAGATTAATTTACAAATTAAAATTGGCTGGAATTAATAAGGAAGTAAATGACTGGGTCAAAGATTTTCTCTGCGATAGGGAACAACAAGTGGTACTCGATGGCGTTACTTCAAACAGAGTCAAAGTTACCTCAGGCGTACCCCAGGGCAGCGTGATTGGGCCCCTTCTTTTCTTGATATACATAAACGACTTGAGCCACGCAATCGATAGTAAAGTGAGGATATTCGCGGATGACACAGTTATATATAGAAAAATATCAAGCGAGGAAGACCAGGAATTCCTAGCAAACGACTTAGTTCGTACTCAACGGTGGTGCGAAAAATGGCAACTCGACCTAAACATAAGCAAATGCTCCGTAGTAAATTTTTTCGAAAGAAAACAGTTGCGGCAGAATAATTCGTACAGTATTAGCAGAACAGTAATTAAAGTAGTGGACTCGGTAAAATATCTCGGAATCACTCTTACGAATAACATGAACTGGAGCACGCATATCCGTAACATTTGTGATAAAGCAACTAGAAAACTCGGTTTCATTAGGCGTATTGTCGGTAAATGTGACGAAAAAGTTAGAGAACGATGTTATTTTGCGTTGGTTAAGCCTCATCTTGAATATGCATCAAGTATATGGGATCCGGCAGACGATACATGCATCCGTGAACTCGAGAAAGTGCAACGGAAAGCGATACGTTATGTTAAGAAGTGCTACGATAAAAAAGCAAGCGTTACCAAAATGCTGTCAGATGCAGGTTGGGAATCGTTAAAAGACAGGAGACTAGAAGCTAGATTGCGATTGCTTGATAAATTTAGGGAAACTACATTTGCGGAAGATATAGTAGATATTATGAGACCTCCCTGCTACCTTGGACGATCCGACAATGAGCGCAAAATAAGAGAAATAGATGCTTGGATGAGTCGTTTTAAGAATTCATTCTTTCCGCGAACTATACATGATAATAATAGGCTAAAAAAATAGTCCAAACGCCCGGTGTTCTCACCCCCTGCCACACGCCGTAAGGCGGCTTGCAGGGTATTTATGTAGATGTAGATGTAGAATCACATATTTGCTATACTTACGCGGGACCATAGCGAATAACTTGAATCGTGATCGATAATGTTTTTCGTCTCTTAAATCTGTTTTTAGACTTGAGAAAACTATATTTTTGATAGATTAAAGGTTTACTCAAGGAAGGAATGTGCACTATTATTGTTATGTATTGTTATAGAGTATTGTCATTTGCTTAAATTTGATAATGAAGTGGCTATGTACTATTTGTCATTAATAACGTAATTCATTAAAATAATAAAGCAATTTTTAAGCCACTTNACTTCTTTCTGTTATAATATCTAATTATTGTAATAGAATTTATTGTGAAAATTGTTACTTAAACGCATTAATTGCACTTCCCGTTATCAAAAAACATTCATATTGTTAGTAGGAAATATTGGCAACTTATTTGATTCTATTGAAATTGAGTGTATTTGAAAGATAAGAAAACTTGCCTTGGTGCATCTAACAACAACACATAACGTACTATACATCATATTATATATTTTACATGCAAGCGTCAGACAAGGTGTTTTGAGATTTACTTCTATGGTAATAAAAATACGATAAGCTTGTTACGACCTGATATTAGTTTCAAACAAAAATCATTCTACTAGAATTGCGTGCTGGATATTGTCATTAACATTGAATTCTATCAGTGTTCTAAACAATAATTGACGGTTTTCTACTGTTAAATACAGCGCATCTTAGCTAGCGAAGATAATTCGTTTCCAAATAATTTCCCATGGGGTCCGAAATGCTGAAATGTGTATTTGTGAGCAGAGCAAAAAACGACATTCTCTTTTGATGGTAAAAGAAATTACGGAATCCAATACGTTTTGGTAAATTTTGAAATGTATTGTATAAGAATACAATTGGCATCTCAATCAACACATTCTTTCCAGACTCAGCTAAGTCCGGCAAATAGTGAAAATTTCATGGTAAGCCGAAAATTCGTCAGCAGTTAGCCGAGGTAGCTCTATTTATTGCTGCATGTATCGTCGAAGGAAGTTCCGTAGTATCTCATTCCTTTCTTAGCACAAATTTACATCGTGCTCGTTTCTTATCACAGTATCCAAAAAAAAACGTGTTTACGATTCCGTATATAAGGAGTCTTGGTATGATCTCCAATGTAACGAAATAACAAAAAATCCCGACGAGCTTCCTCCTGGCATACGAGTAATTCAACGTTCTCCTCCATTCATTGCTTGGAAGAAACAAACGATTCACACTTCCCGGGAAGTATTTCTTCAGTATTCCTACCCTTTCATAACTCGTAAGTCTTTTTTCAAATGCGTCGCATTACAACACCTTTTATACACCCAAAGCGGTTTAATTTTCAATATATCCGTTCCATTGCGACAAATTTTGTCAAGCTATTAAGTACATCCTCCCTATCATTGCATCGTAGATGCTATAAGATCTGTGAGGGAGATTTGTCGACACTTTTAAAAAGAAAAAATTAATATTATTCTTATAATTATTAAGCGATACGATACTTACATATCACCACAATGTAATGTGTTTCCTTCGCAATTTTACGATCTATTTATTACGTACGCACAGTGGGCTAGAATCGAAAAAAGCTGGCCAAGGGGCCAAAAATGGTTTTTTAGAGTGAGGAACGTGAAACTTAGCATAGGTATTCAGAAAAGATTGAATTTTGTTGTTCTGCCTTTTATTTTTCGTTTCCTGTGCGCGTCAAAAAGATACAGGGTGTCAAACTTGGGAAATTTTCACAGAAAAAAATGTTCTCGGATTTTTCTGAAAAACATTCAAGTTTGCTGCGATGCAGACGTGATTAAAGGAAACTAATGGAAAAACCGATTATGCCATATTTTAGTATGGTTTCTGATCTTTTGATTCGTTATAGTTTTGTGCTCAAATATGGATCTCTGCTCATTTTACGCAACAAAATGGCGGACACCTTTTTCGGCCACTTTTTGAGATAAAGTGAGGAAAGCAACTAGGAAAACGGCGCCAAACTATCAAGTCTCTTATACCACGTCAATGTCTAAAGTGTTCTAATATAGAATGTGAAGAAACTGTTTCGATTCACCTGCTACCCTGGGATTGCGATGGCTTTTTCGATCCCGCGGCATGGCCCGGCTGAGCGCCACGGTCACTAAGAATTCTGTCACGTTGCCTATTCGGCAGTCTTATTATGATCTTTTAGCTATTATCATGTTATATTCTGGCTTTAAATGTTATAAACTTATTCCACAGTAATTTCAGACCCTACTAGGACATTTTTATCTCACATATTAGCGGAGTAAAGGGATAAATAATTATCCAATGCAACACAGAGTATTTTCTTTCTTTTCTCCTAATCTGTGTCCAATCTCTGTGTCTCCCATCCTCTGACAACTCACTTCCCAAGTATCTAAAATTCCTTACAACCTCCAACTGCTGCCCATTCAATTCAATTTTTCCCTTTCTTCTCTCAGGATCCCTTGCCGCTAGCAATACCTTACTCTTTTCTATATTTATCTTCACTCCGTATTTTTCAATTGTTTCATTCCTGATGTTGATTTTTGTCTGAAGCTCCCCAACATCATTTCCCCACACCGCAAAATCATCAGCAAACAAGGCAGAGTTCAAATCACCTCCTACTTTTTCCTTAACGTCTCTAATAACCTCATCCATTACCAATATAAATAAGAATGGAGAGAGAATGCTACCCTGCCTCAATCCTAATTCGACGAGAAACCAGTCGGACCTTCCCAAAAAGTTTTTACACAACTTTGGTAATTTTTGTACATAGCTTTAATCACACGGATTATTTTCTTATCTTCCTTTTTCTTTCGTATCGTATGCCTTCTCTATGTCTATAAACACTGCTGCCAAATCTTCTTTCTACTCCCAGCTTCTTTCCATTTTTTGCCTGATTGAAAATATGAGGTCAATGGTTGATCTCCCTCTCCGGAATCCATATTGTTCTTCACATAGACCATCCTCCAGTTGACTTCTCGATTTTTCTTCTATCACTCTCTCAAATATCTTTGCTGTCTGCGGCATAAGTATTATCCCCCTATAATTACCGCACTGTTTCCTCTCTCCTTTCTTGTATATTGGTACAATCACACCATTTCTCCAATCCTCTGTTACCTTGTACTCACTTCATACAGTCTTAAATACTCTGTGTAGCTAGGGGATGGTTAGCTGTCCTCCTGCTCTAATCATATCTATAGTTACTTCATCAATTTCTGCAGATTTTTGAGCCCTCATCTTCCTTACAGCTCTTTCAACTTCCGCCAATAACAGATCTTCTCCAACCACCCCTTTCACTTTTTCCTCCATTTCCTCTTTCTCTTCTTCACTAACCTCCAAATCTTTTGGATTTAAAAGTTCACCAAAATATTCTCCCCATCTTTCGATTATCTGCTTGATGTCAGTAAGTATATCTCCATTTTTCCCTTTGATAAAACCGTTTTCTACTCTCTCCCTCCTTTTATTATTCACCATTCTGTATATTAATTTCTTGTCTCCTTTACCATCTTCAACAGTTCTCCAACAGTTTTGTAAACTCCTCCCAGCTTTTCTTCTTTGCTACCTCTGTAACTTTTTTACACTCCCGTTTCTTAGTATCGTAAAGTACCTTAGCTTCTTGCCATCTTCCCTTCGTCCATTTCTTCCATGCCTCTTTCTTTTCTCTTACAGCCTCTCTTGTCCTATCATTCCACCAGTGCGTTTCTTTTAATTTCTTCTTACCTCATGTCCTACCACATATCTCTTCTGCAGTTCTTAGTACAGCCTCTTTGAATCTCTTCCATTCTACCTCTACATTCTCCTTTACTTCCTCTGGGATCTGATACTTTATATTTTCCATGAACTCCTCTCTTCTTTCTTCCTCCCAAAGTTTCCATACCTTGATTTTTCTTTCTCTAAACTCCTTCGCCCATATTAATGCTCCAACTCTCATTTTGGATACAACCGTTCTATGATCTCCGCCAAATGCTTCCTCAGGCATTGCTGTAACATCTATCAGTTCTCTACGGTATCCACGTTCTATTAGCACATAATCAATTGCTGTTTTCGTGCGTCTATCTCCCCATCCATATCTTGTTATTTTTCTATGTTGTTTCTTCCTAAACCAGGTGTTCCCCACAAACAGATTGTTTCTTCTACAGAAGTCAATCAGGGACTCTCCTTCCTTTTTCCTTTTACCATATCCATGAGGTCCTATAATCTCCTCACATCCTGTTCTTTCCCTTCCTACCTGAGCATTCAGGTCTCCCATGACCACTATTGGCGCATCGTCAATCTGGTTATCCAAAATTTCTAATAAATCTTCTATATTTTCCTTTTTACACCCTGTTTGTGGTGCATATACCTGCAGGATGTTCTGGTACTTATCTCCTAATCTCAATTTCAACTTTAGTATTTAGTATCATTTACTCGTACCACTTCCATTACCATTCCTCACATTCTTTCACTGATAATCACAGCAACTCCATTCTTCTTTCCTCCGCCTCCACCCCATATTAATCGATATTCCAGTCTCAATATTTTTCTCCTCCACCACACCATTTAGTCTCACTCAGTCCAAGAATCTCAATTTTCTTCTCCTCCATAAAATCTATCAGCTCCTCTACTTTTCCCGACAAGTTAAATATATTAAAACGCTCCATTAGAGTTATTAATATTAATAACTACCACAAGGTTACCCCTGACTCTGTATCGTTTAAGGTAAATATGTTCACAGTTCCAATCTTGATATATTTCCATCTCGCTCTTTTCCTCTGTCCATTCCTTCATCCTGGTAGTCCATTTCTCATAGTACTCCCAGGATCGAAAGTATGTACCATGCGTCGCTTGTGGGGTACGCCCTATCATAGGTCCTGATTCACAAATCTGATTCATATTGGCTGTTTTGCGATGAGGTCGCCACTCTCAAAGGCATTTTTACCCTAACTGCCAGGAAGTTTTGATATCAGAGTTTACATTCTCCTAGTTGGGTTAACTTCCCAGGCTATAGAACCCCATCTACCTTAGTTTGAACCACTCTTTGTCTGACTCCTACCCTTCGACCTTCCTGGCTTGGGTGTCCCTACCAGGAGGCTTGACCTCCCGCCAGTGTAGCTCTCCGGGTCACTGGAGTACACAAACCTCCCCACCACGATAAGGTGGTGGTCCATGGGGAGGTAAATGCCACATCCATAATATATGCGGAAAAGCACTTAAAAAACTTGGCTTCATTCAGAGGATAGTCGGTCGTAGTGACGAAAAAGTTCGCGAGCGATGTTATTTTGCGTTAGTTAGACCTCATTTTGAGTATGCGTGTAGTGTATGGGACCCAGCCGATAAATTTTGTATTCAAGAATTAGAAAAGGTGCAGCGAAAGGCGATACGTTTAGTGAGGAATTGCTACAATAAATCAGTGAGCGTCACTCAGATGCTACAGGACGCAAGATGTGAATCTTTGGAAGTTATAAGATTTCAACAAAGGATTATTTACTGGATAAATTCAGAGAAAGCACGCTCAGAGATGATGTAGCCGATATAATGCTACATAGGCCATTCCGATAATGCAAGAAAGATCAGATAAATAGATGCTAGAACCAATCGATAAAAGAACTCATCTTTTCCGCTAACGATACGCGAAAATAATCGATTAAGGAAATAGAGTCATGGAGTATGCACCCCCTGCCACATGCCGAAAGGTGAATTGCAGGGTACTCACATAGACAAAGACAAGCCTTCCTATTCAATTTATTGCTCACAATACAGAGCTTTGTCTGTTTGTTTGGCCGATTGGGAAATAGTTCAGTGGGATTAGTGGTAACTAATCACTCCATAGCTTGCAGGATGCAATACTTTGGAAGTAATGAATAGAAGTGTTGTGAAATGTGAAAGAATAACATGCACATCATCGTCGCCAATTTTCGGAGGCGTGGACAGGAAAGCGAGGACCGCGGTTTCAGAATCGACGCCTGTAAAAATGGAAGCTTACCCTATGTTCGACCATCTGCTCGACCATGCGATCATCTGTTTTCTAAGCTTCTTAAGCTCTCGTTTAGTGTTGTTTTAAAGTGAGTTGGTCCACATCGTTGAAGGTGGGCGATACCACCCGTTGGGGGCGCTGGAATGCTATCCGACGCAAGGGAACTTTATCTTGTTGCTGATCATCTTTCGTTATAAATTGGATGGATTCTCAAAATTCGCCAATAACCCGACGCCTAACTGATGACGAAAGGCGAGCCCATCGGATTGTATGACTGTAGAACTTCAGAACACTATTTCCATTATATGTCTACTTTAAATTGATCAAATTGTTGTCGGACCCACGCTAATCTTTCTAATTGCAATGATCATATTATTTACAATGGTTCAATCTACACTATAATATAAAACACTAAATCCCAGCTTATTTCCAGCAAACGGATGTGATAAAGAAAAATAGTATGTAAAATTAATGAAACTCGTAAACACGTTAATTCGCTTAAAAACTGGAAAAACTGCAGTACAGCACAATTAAATAGCAAAAAATGAAAAATATCCAATAACACAGTTCAATGCCACACATACATGCAGATTTACACTGGAAATTCGGCTCCAGAATTGCAAGGTAATACTGTACTGGGTTCTAAAATAAAATAAAATACTATTCAATGATTTGGCTGCGCTGTATTACTATTTTATTTTGATTTTATAATGCTCCCGTTTTGTTAGTGCTGATTATATTTTTATGAATCACAGTCGAGGTATCGAATCATGTATGTGTTGTATGAAAAAGTTCGAGAAACGCTAGTGCACATCAAGATCTGCAAAATTACCCTCCTTTTACCCAACCAGCGTGAGACATAATCACCATTAGACCTGTTATGTTTCCTCGTTAAGCGTATCGACGGCGGAAATATGAGTTTATAAGTGAGTGCAAATGGCATTTACTTCCTTCATGTTTTCTCCGCTATCTCACTGACGGACGGGACAGGAGGACATGGAATAATTGAGTAAAAATTGGCAATGGGGGTATTGCTATACAAAATATGAAATGATGAGTTATATAAAATTATGTGTTATTTAAGTGCAAATTTTGACACCTATGGCAGGGGGCTAGTTCTACTTTCCATTTTTCACACCACTTATCGTCGTTGCCTGTCCAAGGAGATGTACAATAGAAATTTAAATTTGTAATAATTGAAAATGTTTCAATTAGAGAAAGTTTGCAGAGACTCACATCATGAATTGTTGTTATTATTCTTTTATCATATTTCAATAAAATTATGGAAAGTTGAAGAGAAAGAGAAAAAGAGTTGTACAGTACAACTATTCTCATTCTCTTCATGATGTATTTCCACAAAACATCGCCAGAACTGTGAGTTTTATTATGGAAAGTTTTCAAATTTTAGTACAATCTATAGAAGCATGAATAACACTGCATTGACGATAAACTGAATAAGTAATTGGTTGTACAGTCTATCGCCATCTGAAAAGCTATATTTTAAATAATAGAAGGCAAATTCGTGATGGAAAAAATGCAGAAAAAGTCAGTGTCGTCGAGGTTCCAAGTAATACTCTCGGAATAGAAGACTCAAGAGATGGTCAAATAGTTTCTATCTCGAATAAAACATTCTGATAGCAATTAGTATAAGCTTGGGTGTTATAAAAATGTCTTTTAAACCTAAATTTGTTGCTTCCCTTTGAATGGGTGTGAAACATGGACTTTAAACGAAGCAGAGAAGCGATGGAACGAAGCACCGAGGAAAGAAAATGGACTAACCAAGTAACTAATGAAGAGGTCATCCAAAGAGGGAAGACATAGAGAATTCTCTGTTAAACATTAATAAAAGGAAAAGAAAATTCAACCGGGAACAAACCAAGACACGACAGTCCCCTGAAATAAGTATTAAAAGTAATCGTGGAAATAAGGAAGATCTACGTTGAATTGAAAGAAAAAGTTGATGTTGTATTAATATATCAACAATTTTTTAAATTGTAAAAATACAGCGCAGTTTATTAACGCGTGTACCAGGAACACTCAGTTATTCAAATTGATCAGCGGGAGTTAAGTTTCATTGAGACATAATTGAATTAAACTAAAAATTAGGATAAACAATGACAAATGATATCTAGAAGCTCGAGTTTATTCGAATTGAGTTGAGAAAAGAATGAACAATACCTTGATGTAGGTGCTCTGTCTGTAAAGCAATGAGCCCGAAGTCCGGTTTGAACCTCAAGCCGTGTGAAATGTGATTTATTACTAGTCAGGTAAATAATGAAGTATTTTTGCCTTAGCTTTCCTCACTGAAACAGAATTCTACTAGTTAAAATGTCCACGTAAATACAGCACAATGATCATATGTATAACAAATTTAATGGCATTCAATAAGGAGATACCAAAATGAATGGTAGCTATCAGCAACCCTCATGCCTCAGTAGTTTTCATATATTCACCACCATCAACCAGAATA
>KZ308857.1:155145-179331 GCA_000376725.2 Ladona fulva | reverse complement strand
GACATTGTCTTTCGCAACCGATTTCACCTTTCACTATAATGGAAGAGCTATAATATATCTACAATATAATACTAATAACTATAATACTTATATATAACTATATATAATACTAATTTTAAGATGACAATATAGATAAGATGATGGACTACCTGAAAGGTAAAGACAATCCATTTAAGGGAAAGAATCGAACGATAGTCAAAAGCTAACAATTCGCTTATTATTTCCATTCGTTTTTCTTGTATCTGTGAAATGTGAAGATAATACTTCTCGAAGCCCATATGGTGGAGCCCTTCAGTTTAGGAGTCCTTAGGAATTGAATAATGAAACGCCTTGTTTACTACATCAGAGATGCGTAAAGGGAGTCTGCAATATGCTGCCCGCCAAACGGGATATTTCAATCGTGACTTTTTAAGTAATCTCACATTTGATCATTCATTCCTGCTGAGATGAGCTTTAACCGCTCTCCTCTGGTATCACAAGGCCTGGCATCCTTCATCGTAAGTTTACAATACAAGCAAGAATATTATTATTCTTGGCTGTCTTGTAAAATTAACGATGGATGAATATATCACTGAGAATGATAGACTCTGGAATTAAAAGTTTTGGATATATTACATTTTATGTATTGTATATTATGTATACAATACATAATACACAATACAATACTGGATATATTGTATTGTATATTATGTTTTATTTATCGCATATCATGTATTGTATATTATGTATTATTATGTATTGTATATTATATTGGATATTTGGATATGGATATGACAATAACTGTACTCTGAAAAACTATCGACTTCTTTATATTCCGAAACTTTCTTTGCCCGCCATCCTTTCTCTGATTTTTAAATATTCTTCATTGTTTCCACCAATATATTTTGAAAAATTATTCCTTATTTCGGCTAATTCTATGCTCGAAAATGTAATAATAATTATAATAATCAGATAAAGAAAATATATTACGTTAACAAATTGAAGTACATTCTTTAGGAACATCTTTTAAGTACCCTTTACTCATGTACCATTTAGTAAATGAGAAATACGATTTATTTTTCTTTCTTTGCATTCTTATTTTATCAGCACTAAACCACAAAATGCCATGAAACGATGTGTTATTATTCTTAACATATCGTGTGATTTAATGTAATATCTTCTAAATACTCTTTCCGTCGTGATTTCTATTTTCCCTTTCTGTTAATCGTCGGTATTAACTTTGCAGGTTTTCGAGACTATTGTTTTCCTACCACTGATAATTGTTTAAACCTTGTGAAGCTTATTAATAATACTGCCCAAGGTGTAGAGTGACCAGAGACCGACGTTGAGGGAGTTATAACATGTAGAACGTAAAATTCGGAGCATATTCGGAACAAATTCATGCTTCAACGATTTTTGGAAGCAGTGTGAAAATATTTACAGAATGACTTCGTTCAAAAAGATAACGCTTGATCACATTAAGCTAAACTTTTTTCAGCGGTGAGGAACCGCCACAATCGATTGATCAAAATCGAAAACTATGCAAGTAGGATGCTTCAAATCGAGACATTGAGGAGCCACAGCATCCAGAAGCTGCTTTTCGGGACACCGGCAGAGGTAGTTCAATCCAGGACGGTTACAGAAAAACTGAGACGTCAGGACTTTCAACTTTGATGGATTAGAAGATAATCATTTTACCATTCCTAAAAAATTACGGGTTGCAGAAAATGCCTAAACGGACTGCCTTTCCTACCCATTTAAGCGATAATAGTTGCAGCATAAAGTCTCCTCAATACAGCATAATTAATCAATGCTCTTCAGAGGATCTGAATATCGCTGCGTCCTTGGCAGAGGCAATTAGGTCATTCGAGCGGAGGAAATGTTTTAATAGAGAGCAAAGGGGGGCGATATCAGTTAACACAATGACCCACTTCATTATATGGGAAATGGAATTCGCGCCAAGCGTTTTGAAATATCTTAACATAAACAGATGTTATAGGCGATGCATCCCGAGAATTCTATCGTTGTTTTTGGTTGTGAAGCAACCCTGTATTCGATATTCTTTGGCTTGGCTTCGTAAACCGATAAAACCAAACCAACATATAAAAGCAAATATTTCGGAATCTATAAATAAACCTAACAGTAGACATATATGTTGTTTCCATTTGATGGTCTAGACACTTCTCACTTTGAGAGACAGCCCTTTTAGTAGCATGGCAGATGCTGAAAAAAGCATTCTACTCCAAAACTTGATCGCATGATGTAACGTTAACAAGGCGGAAACTGAATCAAAGAACCTTTGACTATACTCAACAACATAAATCAAAATACGATGTATTCAAAACGCGCCCATCAACTGAGTTTGAAAGGCCTATTTTTGAGAGAGTAAAACGCTGCAACCTAAATTTCATAGCTTCAATGCCACAAGTTATCCTATTTCATTAGCTTCTCATGAGAAACACTGCGCTCACTATTCTAGAAATTACGGTGACGTACATTCGCATAGAGCAGAGCATGTAATAAAAATTTGAATATTTACTCTAGCTATGAGATTTTCGATTCCAATTTTTCTTATTTTTACATTCATAATTCCGAGTGTAACCCTGGGCTTACTTAGATTCAGAATAATCTCGATCTTCAGAATACAGCGTCGATTCGTACTTTCATGTATCATATTTAATTTCTCGCACTACGTTGTCACTTCTCTTTAGGATTTCACACACTGAATTCATCCGTCCCCAGCTACCTAAAACCTTAGGATCACTTTCACACCCAACATAAAGCTATTTCGTGCAACATTGATCTTCAACTTTCATGCATCCTCTCCATAATTCTAATCCAATGTAAAATTCGCATTTAATCGCGGAGAATTTCTTTCGGACATTCCGGATGCCTACAATTCAGTCCAAGCCACGCAGATATGGCAAAGAGAATCAAGTTATTGCATTCGTGTGAATCTAAATATTGAAGACCACGATTTTAAAAGTAGTCGAAGTAGAATGTAAAGTTCAATTAAGATGATTCATTTTCGGAAACGATAATAATAATAATATAAATTACGGAAAGAAACGAATGAGTAAAAGTCTAATTTAGCCGGGACTCGAATATGGAACTCCCACTGGCCGTGCAATTGATTTAACAAATTGAGCCACCATGACAATATACTGGTTTTCGTTTCTTTAAAATTAAGCATGTGTACATTACTACGCATTTAAATTGCATTTTCTTTCGAATCTTAGACATTCCTATACATATATTTCAACACAGAACCTATGGATTTTGAGGTAAGCTCTTCATGTGAGTTATATTTGCATAATCCATGACAGCTTGGGATTCCTATTATGACGAAAGTACGTATTCTCAAGATTGCCAAAGATATCCATAGGGATATCGTGTATTGATTGATGCCATTACATTTTCGAAGTTACCTGTTAATCAATCTTCTTGAAAAAATAAAAACTCGAATAATAACCTTCCCACTCAATTGAATTCGCATCTCGGCGGACATTTTACGAATAATAAGGAACAATTATTTTAATTTTATGTTTCTGACGTCAAGAAAGAAATAAATCTCCCTTTAATAGTAAGGTAACGTTTGATTTGATAACTCTCAAGGGCTTTTTGTGCAAAGTACGGAATGAAATAAAAAGCTACTATCAAACTCAGAGAAGGCTTTGAAAAAAGGAATTTCTAAAAACTTGTTATAACCTACCTTTTAAATCGATTTGGATGCTTCCGAATCGATTTCAGTTCACAAAATGAATCAAAATTATGACTTTCGTTCAGTCTCCTGTTTATTGCGAAACATCACCTACATCACTTACGATGATAGACGTAGTGATAAGGTAATGATGGATGGTTTGGGGACTCACGGGAATGCATAAGGTAAATTAATAGTAATAGTAACTTTAAAAGTGTTTCGACAGCTAAGATTATTTCGCACGTGATCCCCTACCGGGAATCGAACAAAGAACCTCCTTCACCGAAGTCGAACGGGTTACCCACGTCGCTATCCGAAGGCCCGTGGAAATAACTGTTTGGTTATTAAATAATTTTAGCTCATTCGGTATATTTTGTCTTTTTGCTTGTCCAGGCATTTTTAAGTGAAATATTACTCTGGTGAATCGACTCTTAAAGGAAAAATCCTTGGGCTACAAGTGTAAGAATGGTTGAAAACTCCTCTGAGTGTGCTTTCCCGGCAAACCGTCGTTGGTTGAAACGTCTTTGGATGAAACGTCTTTCGGTGAAACGTCTTTTCATCGAATCTGAATTTACAAGGAAATGGGTTTTAGGTAGCTCGTGACAAGAATTAAAAAAATCATCAATATAAATCATAAAGGGGCATACAAGTCTATTTTCGACTGAGAACATAAAATTTCATTTTGACTTTTATCATATTTATGCCCTCTTGCGGCTCATCTCCTGAATTACGATAAATCAGTTTTCAATGGATGACGAAAATTATTTCTCATCGGAAAACCCTAATTTCCGAGAAATTCTACAGAAGAAACATGCGGATTGATATTTTGCGAACCGTACTGTCTTATGTGAATTTTACTTCAAAACTTAAGTACTTTGTAGACAATCAGCTGCTTATCATATTAAAGACCGAACAATTTTTTCCAGCTTAATCCCAGAGGCCGGGTTTTTTACCGGCAGGTCAACTATTAATTATAATTTGCAGTCAACCATTAATTATAATTTGCAGTCAACTATTAATTACTCGATATGCAAAGGTGTAAAGTCATAATAAGCATCGTCAGCCATGATAAATCGGCTCGACGGCGATATATGTCGCCAAATTAAATCAGCTGTGTAAGAGCTGTTTTAATCTTAATAAAATTAAGACAAGTTTTATTTCTATTATAACTATTACTGAGTTTACAACTCATCGACAATTTTAAATATTTATGTTAAACTTTCAGTTTGAAAATAAGAGCTGAAATCAGATTACGAAACGATAATTTGCATTGGACGCATTAAACTGATTTACTTTAAGAAGTATAATCTCGATAAAATTATAATCTAAATGAAAAATACTTAACATTTTCCTAATTAATATGAATCAGAAATAGTACTGTAATTAAAATAAACCACTAAATACACTCTTATTCTAAAATGCCCGTTTGTTTTATCTCTTCCTTTTTATATGCAATTTACCATTCAGCAGTTAACACTATATCGAGACACACAGTGTACAAAAGCTATTCCAGAGTCATTTGGTTGGATTAATCGAAGAGATGTTACCCGTCAGAACCCCAATTATTGCACTTGACTCGTCCTAACGAACATTAAAATATCCATTCGTACACACATCCGCAACTCCATTCATACTTAGGAACATCTTATAAATAACTGTAAAAAACCTCGGAAAGTATTTCAGTTTCGTTCAGTTCCTACCGCCTTCTTAAAGAGATTATTTTTAAAAACAAGTAAAACGTGAAGAAAATAATAGCAACTCTTCGAAGTAACGAAATTCAATCAAAAATGGTGAATAAGAAAAAGAAACGTGAATAAATCGAGCTAAATGTATTGACTGCTGATGTAAACACCTAAATTAGTTACAATAGATTATAGGAAGTGGCATTAATGGACAACGTACAGAAAACACGACTTATATTGTGGTCCGTTCGTAACAAATGGCGCGCAAAACACGAGTAAACACCTCTAATTTGTTACGGGAAGGATAATTTATCCTTGTAGATATACACCCCGCATGCCCAACCAATTTTAAATTTTAAGAATCCATAGAATTCATATAAGGTTCTCAAGCTGGCCAATCAGTTGCCAAGGAATTTCCGCAAGGACATTCCTTGGCAACTGGTAAGGTAATTCCTTACGGACATGAAGATATCTGAAAAGGAAATTGCCCTTGATAATTAATAATTCGTTATAATTGTGCTCTGATGTATGTAAAGAAGGATGTAGACGGTCTCAAAACCTCATTGTGACGACGAGCTAATAATTTCGTTCGAAAAATCACTCGAAAACCGGAAGTAGAGTGAACTGAAGTCTATACTGAAAGTGAACAGCAGGAAAGGTCGCCGTGGTTCGTGCTCTGCTCTTTTCAGTGATACGGCGGTTAGTCTAGTTAAAATCATACCCCTCTTCGTTAAGCGATCCAATGACTTGCGATGAAATGGAAGTTGCACGCATACTGTTCGTGGCGCATGCGCGAATCAAAGGCCGTCAAAACCCCGTCCCAACGACTGCTTGTCCCTTTATACCCAACAATACAATCACGTACAGAGTGTAACCTTTTTAGAGCTACGGTTAAATTAACCGTGTCATGAACATCAACGTCTCACTTCAGGATACGGCTTCGGATACTAAGTTAAGCTATCGCTTAGGCAATTAACGGACATCTGATGCCATTTTTGTGCGATCCCTTCCTCGTTCAATCGACAAATGAGGACATAAAAGCGAAGATTGTCTTTTCTCTTCAATCGGTTGAATCGGGTTCCTTTCCCAGTCTTCTATTAAATCGCTACGGAGTGGCTGTGAAATATTTAGTGGGAGCGTAAATAACTTATTCGCAAAAAATACAACAGTAGCGAATCAACCCAAAATCCGTTCCTTATGGGTGAGTATTTTTCGAAAAATTTCTAAAATGAGCGAAAATTCTTTCTAGACAAACATTATCATTAATCTCGTGCCTCTAAAAAAATTCACCTAAAATTCACACATCTTTGTATCAGAAGATACTGATTAGCTGGGGCGGGAAAGAAAGGGTCTCCAATGGGGCAAAGATCTCCTCCTGCTGTTGCCGCTACTCTTTTGGAACTCCAATTGCCATCAGATGACTCTCAGATTGGATCTAATACGATTGTATGTGTACTTTAAATTCTTTAATAATTAAATTCTGGAATTGACGCTAAAATCACTGTAAATGTCAGAATGTCATACTTCGTGTTTGATGTATGTTTTTAGCATGTTGATAAATATCTGGGATGAAAAATTCACAAACGCGGATATATGCTGATTTGAATGATTTTTTGTGCCATTCGATGAATTTCTGAACCACAACGGAGTTGTTTATTTCCAGTCGTCACAGTTCTTTTACTAATATTTCATTTCAAAGTATTGTTGGGAAAAAACATTCACTCTTAGTTTCGAAGAGAAGAAGGACAAAAACTCCTGCATTTTACCATGGCATTTGGATTCCGATATGTCGAAAAATATTATTAATTTCCTGACTTCCTACAGTTGTAAATCATTCTTCATATGAGGATGACATAAATTCACAAGATGGGTTTCCGCAGGTTTCAGGGATTTTTAAATGTATCTCCAGGTAACGTCCCGGATGGAATCCGTAATTAATTTCTCTCATGCTGACTACTCGTGAACAATATCCAGCGACGTGCCATCAACGACCTCGAAATAAAGTACAAGAACAGGTTTAGGTATTCCGCCTAAAAAGCATCTTTTAAACAATAGGAGAAAGGAAATGGACCAGAAAAAAATGGAAGAGGATGAAATATTCGTTGAATCAGAGGTGTACAAAAGCAAGAAATTCTTACTTATCATTCAAGGGTATACACATCACAATACTGAAGGCTTTCCTCGGAAGAATTCCACGAAAAATGTGCGATGAAATGTTTGCAACTGACCTGATGTTTCACCCCAGTAATTGTCCCAACGATCCGATTCCAGTCGCGTGAGTAATTTTATACTGGTAAAACCGAAAGCAAATTACTCGTAATGACAATTGCAAAATAAAATATACCTCTATCATCAGAGATAGAATCGACTTACCGTAAACCTTGGAGAATGTAAGCAGAGGACAGAAAGTGAAAACAAAGGATTTCCTGGTAAAATGATGAACGGTGGGCCCCGTGACCGTGCCTCAATGACCGCGAAGGCCTATCACAGAAAACACCGTCTTTCTTGAACACAGTTTCTCAAATTAGAAAAATATTCATCGAATATTCATTTAATATCTTACAATTTCAAATCATCATATACGATATCATGAATATTCTCTATTTACTTTATCCTTCATAATTTATAATTTATTGAATATTCATGTATAATTCTACGTACATCTCATTTGCAAGGATCGCTTTATTTAGTCAAACAGAAGCGGAGAAAGTGATAATAATTTAATACAACATCATAATTTAATTTAATGGAGCAGTAACCTCAGGGCATTCTTCAAAAAATCACGCAATTTCGGGTTTCAATTGGTATCATTTTCATGGGCAGGTGCATCCACAACTCGCTTTCCTAATTCGTTACGACACTTAAATTTTACGAATTTCGTGATAAAATATCATAAATGTGATTAAATAATAGTAGAAACTGTCTTTCAATTTGGATTATGCCCTTAAATTCTGACTGAAGGGCAAAACACGTTTGAAGGACGTGTTTAACAAATATCGTGCTGGATAGACGAATCCTTCCACCCCAGATATTTTTTCCTCTTTAACATTCTTAATTTGCGAAACTAAATAACCCCTGCCTCTTAACAATATAATCGAGAACTACGTTAATTTGCTTTTCTCGTGGTAAAAGTTATGGAATGATTAAAATCGGTAGAAGAATACGCGGAGATGAAAATAAGGGCTTCAAATAACCATTACATTCCTCTAAAGGAAAGAGCTAAACCGTTACCGAAGAATTGAAAATCTGTGACCTGAACATAAATCGGAAAAGGTTATTTATTCCACTCCAATTTTCGGTTTCATTCACTAAAGAGTAGATACTAATCGGAAAATGTATTAATAGTATTTATTAAACATCTTTGAAGGTGAGGTTCAACTCACTAATTAGCATTTATATTCTATGACAAACAACGTTAATTAATTATTTAAATAAATACGATATAATTAAATTATCACTCAGAGGAAAAAATTCTCGGAAGCAGTAATATTTAATTATTGGAGCGAGAAAATCGGTTCTACGGTGGTTGCCGGAGCGAAACTGGAACTGAACCGAAATTTTATGGCATTCGAAAACCGGAACTACATTGATAATAGTTCGATGCCATGGTGAAAACATTGCGTTTAGGGCCTTTATTCGTGGGTCCACGACAGCGGTTTGGGACGTTAACGGCCGAGGTGATCGGCTCAAACTTTCCTGGACAAGGAGAATGGGATTCTTGATGGAGAAGGATAGAGATGCGAGAGCGAAGGGAAGAGTAGGGAAATCACGGACGAGGGGAAATGGAGAATTGGTTGCATCAGAGGAATGTGGAATGGAGCGATTTCGGAGTGGAGTGGTTGGGCGTGGCGGCGAACGGGGAAGAGTCGAGTGATTAGAGGGAAGTGGGTGGTTTGCCGGAGTGGGTTAAGATCCTATAGAGGATAGGCAATCATCACTTCCGGGGTATAACGGGGGAATGGAGCGGAAGATGGGAGGGGTAGGATGAGGTGAGTGGAAGGAGAGATGCCTGCAGGAGAGAGTGGCAGTTGTGTAAGGGAAGCGAGGGAAACAGGGGAGTGGAACAGGTAGGGGGAGGAGGGCACCTGTATAAAACCTACCGTCGAATTCTCATCACTTCCTAATGGGACTAATTTGCGTCATCTTTGCCCATACTGATCGCGAATTGAACTCAACACTTCTCTTTATCCGGGTGACCCTTCTCCGATGAATGTTTCAGAATGTAATCGACTAGACCCACCTTCACTTCATGGAATCTAAATATCTATTAAAATCAGAAAAATTAACAGAAATCATTTTCGTTCGGATAACGCTACGGTTTTGCTGAATTGCCGAATTTTGGTTCGGTTCCGGTTTAGCTGTGGCAGCCACCCTCGAACCTGCTTTTGTTATGAGTTCATTGCTATGCATTTTTAGCACAAAACTCGAAATAATCAAGAAAATATGAAAGTATGAGGTCAGCAACAAAATATAATGATTTGCAATTCCGTGTTTCATAGGATTAAGAGCATATATTCTTCTTAGAAAATACTGTGACAGTGTGGGATCCTCGTAAGAAACTTCACAAAAAGAAATCAGAAGTTCCAAGTATGGCAGCTCGTTAAGTGTTATTGAGTTTAGAAAAACCTAATAATAAGTGTCTCAGAAGTGTTGAAGGTACTCGGATTAGATCGCTTAAAGGATAGGGAAGACTAGGTTGTATTTGCTATATGATAGCAGGCAGTAAAAGAAGGGAAGGTTTAACATATTTAACCGAGGCACCGAATTTTTCGGAAGAGGTCATAACCCCAAAATAAAACTTAGGCCGCAGGGAACTAATATTGCAGAGTATTTTTTTCTAAATTGAGGTAAAATGGAGTGGAACAAGTTACCTGAATCGATCTTTATAATTTCAACATTTTATAAAAATAAATGTGCCTTTGTATAATTTAAGAAGTTGTCCTTTGTTAAAATAGTTGTGGCGAATTTCATAGACGAATGCGATAGGAGTAAGGGACTTGGTTTTCACTCCAGCAAAAGTAAAGGTTTCAGTTCAATGCCCTGACTGATATTAAATGACGGTTCACTCATCCGGGGCGTACTAACAGGAGTTCGCACAAGCATGAATGCGTCTGTTTCCAAAAACATCACCGTAAGAGAAACCCTGTCAGTGAAAGCAAAACTAGACGTTAATAGCCTCAACATAAATAGAGATAATTCACTATATTCATATTTCCGCGTTTTATTTCTGATTCCAACACATTCCCAGGTTGTCTGACATTATCCGACACGATGTTTATCGAAGTATGATGTAAACTTGGAAGTTCTATTACTATATCATTATATCTGTTGAATAGGTTTTACACTCTTTCTCCCTTGCAGATACCTGAAAGCGCCGATTTGGAAATCAACCCGTTAACAATATTTGACAACATTGAAATAAGGCGTTGGAATGCATTCCAACTCATAATAGAACAACACATAAAATAAAACAAACTTTTGCGGACTATGAAATAGTTGAAAGAAAATATTTACAGTTTCGTAAAAATATATAAAGTAGCCTCAATAAAAGGAATAAAAACCTAAATAAAGCAAAGAATAAAATACTATAAATATGATGAAAAATGTATGAAATGCGGTGAAAAAGTTAATTAATGACGCATTGAAAATTACAATATCGTATATAATCTGATTAGGTCTCTACTGACTTTTAAGCAAGGAATTGGAAGGACTCAATGCGTATCTACGCAATTACAAACGAAACTGTTACGGAGAGAATTCTGCTTCGATTTCAAAATACCAGATAACACCATATATAAATGCCTCTAATATGATGAATAAGAAACACGTCTCAAGACATAAGGTCTGAGAAATGAACCAACTCAAACGTCACGAAAATCTGCTACGCTTAGGAAAAAATGATACGATAAAAATCTTAAACCTTCTAAGCTGAAGATATAATGGAAACAATAGGATCATACATTTTCCAATGCAATTTCGAGATCATAAATGCATCCTTTGAGTTAAAAATGGCATCCCGAAAAGAATTGATCACATTTGTGCTTATAGTCTACTTAAGAATGAAACATATCATGGGATTCATAAATGGGAAACATGGGATTAAAGATGACATGGAAGAAGCTATAAACTAGTAAATATGACAGCTGATGGCTTTGAAAAAGTCTATACAGAAGCTAACCTTGAAGTCAGATTTATCTACAAAATGGTATGCCAGTAGAAACCGAAGGAAATGTTAAGTATGGGAAATTTTTCTTTCCAGCTTTTCTGTGGTAACTTTTCTATTGACATGTGTCGGTAACTTTTCTATTGACATGTTTCGGTAACTTGGTAAAACGGCTACCTTAACTGAATTTACCAATTACCTAAACATGATATTTCTACAAATTAGAAAAAATGAGATACAAGGATGGATTAACACGTGAATTTAAGGTCGGAAATCCAAAATTAGCTAGAAACAGAAAGGGTTGAAACATTTTACTTCTTTTCAATTTCAGGGTATGTATGGGTTGAATAAAACGTTTACATACACGATTTAACGGCAACGAAGAAAAATATTATGCGCTTGTAATTCAGTGTTTCTCAGTAATGGTTGTGGAGAAGACTAGTCATAGCTATGCATTTAGCTCTCTCCGAAAAATTTTAATGGAAATTATGCTTTAAACGAAAGTTTTAAATGTATTGTTTCCATGGATAAAACTTGAATTGTTATTATGCAAGAGCGAAAACATATCAGAAGGTTGTAAAGATTAGGATATGTGGCCCATGAAGTTGATTAAACGTTTTGTAAGCATGATAGTGGTCCTTCTCAACTGTTTACGATGGGTAATTCCGGAATCTTTGATGCTGATGAAACCAAAAGAACTTAATCAAGCTGCACGATTTCAGAAACTTAGAAAACTTGTTAGAAAATATATTATGTCAGAAACTATATCCAGATATCTATAAAAAAAGTATTATTTTTAATTGACTGGACTTTTTGTTCGCAAATTTTGAGATCGATAACTTGAAATTTAACTTGAACTATATAATTGATTGAGGAAAGAACGAAACGCAAATATATTCAACATTATAAAATAATCGATACACTCTAGTAGAGTGATATTCAATAATAAATACAGATAATACTATTAAAATTATGAATATGTATCGTTATGTGTAAGCCGAGGGATTAAAAACTATTTAAGAATTTAGATAGTAATTGAATCTTTATTCCTCAGGATCCAATGATGAAGTATACCATTTAGCTCATTCTGCGTCAAATATGTTTCATTGTTTTATGGGTTTTCCTATAGTCGATCAATTTTAAAATTTGCAAGCAAAGGCTGCGGCAGAATGATAGCCTAATTAGTTGAAAAAGAGTATTTACTTCCGCTTGCAGTGTATCAGGAAATGATTTTTATGCCAACAAACTTACCTGAATTCCCACTAAAAACCTTACTCAGGAGGTAAATTCACAATGTTGCCCATTCCTCTTAATTATAAAACTAAGGAACAAGGGAAACAAGGTGTATGAACGAACAATGGGGCTTGGTTCGAATTGATCGGGGAAATTCCATAACATTCTTTTAGCTACAAAACTTAAAGACCACGATAACAGAGCCAATTAAAGTGTTTCTTAGTCGACCAACGCAACAAGTAACATCATAAATTTAACCAATATTAGATGTTCTGCTAGGGAAGAAAGTATATTGTTCGGTAGCATTGTTTTGAACCCCAGTGGATTTTGTGTCAACTATTTCGAAATCTGTCAGGAAGATAGGGATACGATCGAAAATTTAATGTTCAACAATATAAAATAAGTAAAGGGAGACGAAGTGATTCTTCCACAGAATCTTAAAACGTGCAATGACCATCTTAATCATTCTTAACATATTTTCCTCTCATAGGAGTCACTATTAACTGGTATTACTTGCCAGTTGCATTCATCTGTTAGTATAGTATTCACAGAGGAAGCCGTATCTAGGAGGAATTCAATCATATCGAATAAATGAACAGAGATATCCTGCTTTGTAGATTAAGTATGGAAAAATTTCCTCCCTATGTTCTTGGATTTAAAAATAATTCCTAATTTCGTAATAATTCGTAAGTACTTCGTATTTCGAATTACTTTTCGGAATTAATTTTAGATGGTGTTCCACAAGAAGAGAACACCTGGAGTACTTGGATTGATCTATTAGAACTTAAATACAACAAGAATGAGGTTTCATCATTCATGTTTATGAATTAACTATAACTTATAATCACCAGATTTATGTATTTTGGCTTTGCACATCGCGTTTAGAAACGAGAGAAATAAATTTTATGCAAACCTCTATTACTGAAGTTTTAAACCATTCATTTGCATTCCAGTATGATTATGATGGTACTCTTAGTAAAAATTTCATGGATAAATAGCTATCAAAAATATACCAATGTAAATTCCTTCGCAGCATAAATGGTATCATTTTTTGCTGCGAGAAAACCATAACCTTAATTTTCTTAACCTTTTCTACCTTTAAACCTTCCAAATAAAAGTATACATTAATTAAACAAAAGTATGAATCGCTAAATCAGTCTTCATCGATATTTAAGTACACATCAATGCTTTGGTGAATTTAGAGTTAATATCGGCTAACAATGTGGGTTTGAAATATTAAACAAAAATGAAATTAAAATGGTTGAAATTACTTCAATTATATGACCGTATGATGGAATCTACTTCGACAAATTTTTCCATTTAAGAGAGTCCTTTCGTAACAAAATGAATTTAAAACGCACCAGTTTTCTGTGAGAATTAACTTATAAGAATCCGTTTTTTAACCCTAAAATTACGTCGCGAGTTACAGATGACACTTAGGAAAATTAGCGTTTAATTGGACTCACCCAGGAGAGATCATGAAGCGTGAGGTGTCTGGAATAGCACAAAGATAAACTTGTTTGGAGTGGGAGTCAAGTTCAATTGAAAAGCTGGGAAGCATTCCTTTTAGGATCCCATCCTATTTCTGCTTTTGCCGCCATTACGTTCGCCCGGGTTCACCCTCACCTTCTGACTCACCATGGAAGCCAGAACCGTTTTTGCTAACGCTTTCAAATTTGTCTAAAACGACAAATGGTATTTCCATAAACAAATAATAAATGGTAAAATTAATAATAGATAGATTGCCATGGCTTTATCGAGGTCAAAATCGCCCCTATAACAACGAGCCACACAAGTAAGAAAGCGGTTCTGAATTATATAGCTTGTTCCTGCAGAATTGTATTAGCATATTGTTTCAAGCGCTGGATTAACGCATTAAAATAACTTAAGCCAAATTGTCCACGTAATCACTTGAGTACGAAAATATCATATTAATGAACTTTTTAATGTAAGTTGTACGCTTGAGATAACTCTTTTACTGAAAATACCTTAGAATAATTTCCACTGATAACTTTGAGACTATATTCATTACATTCGTTGGGTTGACCTGTTTATCAATTGATTCTCAATGATCGCAGTTGGGGATTTTCAGTTAATTATTTCTTTAATTTAGATTCTAGTAAATATTAAAACGAAAAATATTATCAAAAAATAACTCAGACGAGGATTTCTGCACATACGGTGTCGTTCGTACACATGTTTTCCACTGAATCTCCTTCATTAAAGCTAAAGAACTAATTAATATTATAGAATATTTTCAATAGGAAAGTGAATCTTACGTTATTTTGTGGAATCAGTAATTGATACAGTTATTATGATTATTTTATTTGTAAATAAAAAATGATGTTGAAAATTACAAATTTGAAAGCAAATGACAAAACTGCTATCACTCTATGTATTCAACATAGAAGCCAAGAATTATTCTATGACATTCGTTGATATGCTCTAAGAACCTCAAAACACTATTTCCGTATTGTTCTGTGTTAATTTCAGCTAATTCCATCAAGTTAAATCCGTTGATTTTCATGTGTTCTAGAATTAATAAATCTTCTTCATTTGAGCGAGATTGAGACTAAAAATTTCCTTTTCCATCTAATCCATCGTCACATTCCATGCAGTTGTTAATTTAAGAAGAAAGTAGAAAAGAAACATCAGAAGAAATAAAGAAATTCAAAACCAAAGAACCAAAGACATTCCATGTCAAGTGGACCAACCGTTCCCGCCCGACCATAACCGATTTCAATGAATTTTTTTGTGAACATAACTTCATATCCTCTATGAACATTTGCCAAGTTTTACATCCATCGATGAAATATTTTCTGAGATATAGTAATTTGTTTGACCCCCTACCGCAGCCTTCTACAGTTAGACATCGATTTTTAGCAATTTTGAGACACTCAGGCTGTATTCCGTTGAGCAAAACAAAACTTGATATTCTTATACAACCTATGTTGATTTCTTTCTTAAAGATTTCTTTCAAAGATTTCTAAAAGTTTTCTTATTATTTTGTGTAATATAGCAACATAGGTTGTATAAGAATACCAAGTTTTGTTTTGCTCAACGGAATACAGCCTGAGTGTCTCAAAGTTGATAAAAATCGATGTAGAAGGCTGCGGAAGAGGGTCAAACAAATGACTATATCTCAGAAAATATTTCATCGATAGATGTAAAACTTGGAAAATGTTCATAGAGGATATAAAGTTATGTTTACACACAATTTTATTGAAATCGGTGATGGTCGAGCGGGGACCGTTGGGCCACTTGACATGGAATGGCCCAACAGATTCTTAGGAAAAAATCATCCACCACAGAAAAACACCTACTAGGAATGGAGGTGTAAGAAACCTGCGTATACCTACCGATAGTAATGGTAAAAAGTTGAAAACTGCTCTTTGCCACATGGAGTAGAGTGACCCTAAATTTGAAAGGTTATTGAACAAGAATTGAGGTAAAGGTGTTAACTTTGCACATTGAAGTTGTGCGGCTAAATCCCAAGGAATAAAAAGTGTGAAAAATATGACTATGAAGACATATGAATATGAAGACATGACTGGGGCTCGAACCCAGGTCTCCCACAGTTGGCTGCCTCAGTGAGGACCTCGGGCGGCAGTTCGTGCCACTAAGTGGAGGCTGCCCGCCTTGCTGACAAAAGCATTCCCTAAACAGTGTGGAACAGACGTGGCATGGTAGTTCAGTGGCTAGAATACATACCCGGAAAGTGGGAGACCTGGGTTCGAGTCTCAGTCATGTCACTATTTTTCACACTTGTTAGGTTATTGAACATGAAATATGTGCGCCAGTGTTGCTGTCGCACAGCGACACTTACTTTTGGAAGAATAATTTGTAACAGAGGACTTGATTTCAAGGAGAAGGGCATTCCAAAGCTTGCTTGCAGTTATGATGAAGGATTTTTAAAAGAGTTCAGTCCTGTGAAGAGGAATAAGCGAAATCTTTAACCTCTTGCGTTGCAAATGTGAACAGAAAATAAGTTCACAAATTCCGAAGCAATATATTCGAGCTAGTGCCTGTGCAGGATATTATAAACAAAAGGTCTTGGTTGCAGGGTTTGATATCATGTGATATAAAAAAGAGCTCAATGGAGAAGTAAATAGAATTCCAAAGAGAAAAGAAAACAAAGTGTTTAATATAGTCCCGATCATACTCTACGTTATAAATAATATCTAATGATTAAAAATCTAGGATCTAAGATCCTCGGAACAAGAATAGATTCGGTAAAAGTTATGCAGAACGCATTCCGAACATTGATCTTGTTCGTAGTCGCGTACAGACGCTTGCATAATAACACCGGATTTCTATTTTCCGTTACATCCTGGGCAACTATTCACGAAGGACAGATTTACTTTTATCAATGTCTCTTAAAACCGCAGAATCACAGCGTGCGCTTTCATACAGTCATTAGGATGTTATTTTTTCGCGGTGGTTGGTTTTGCGTAAAAAATACGACAGCACGTTTTGCATGTTCCGACAAGACGTCTGAATGGGAACATTCTCAATGCATCGCGCGTTGAATATGCTAGTGTTGTACCAACATAGGCTTGGCCTTTGAAGGTCGCACTGTATTGCGACATAACCAAAGGTTCAGCTCATTCTTTGTTGCCTTACATCAATTCACACCTGCTCTTCACATATCTTCTCTTTAATCGAAAATGGACAAAAAATCTGTCTATAGCAATTCCATTCCTCCCATAGGAGAGTCGAAGCCGTACGGGAGGCCTGTACAATGCATCGACCTAGAACCGAACCGAGAAACGAAACCGAAAACCGAATACCGATTTCGAAAAAAGAAAAATACCAAACTTTGTGTGGAAGTGTAAACCGAAGCCGAATCGAAAAAATTAAAATTATTGAACCCGCACCGAAACCGAAAACCATTATTTATTCCGTTACGATTTTTGGTTCCCATTAATGTAAATTTCACGTAATCTAAAATGGAGAAAGGTCTTATAAATATGTGAAACATCGACTTTCAACTATGTTATACTAACTTTTACTCCCAAATTCGGTGTAACGTAATGCATTTCAAATAAGCTAGAAAAAAATAATCAAACTTTCATAGTGAAATTTCATTTTAATGGAACGAAAGAAGAACTGTTCGAACCGGTTCGACGTTGACAGAAGTAGCGAAAACGGAACTGAACCGGTATTTGATTTTACGTGCACCGAAGCGAAAACCGGAACAAAGTATTTTACGGTTCCATTCCCTGAACAGTGTAAGTTGATTGGCTGCGAGTTGGGCGTTACTTTTGTGAAAACGTTGGTTCTGTCGTTTGTTTTTTACAGCTCTTCGAAGTGCGGTCAATCCGATAGTACAAGCGAGCATCGCCTGGGGGCAGCACATTTTCAAGAACTAAGATTGTTTAGCATTAGGTAGAAAATGTCCTCAATCTATTGAATTGAAACAATAGAAGGAAAAGAATATCATATTGAGCTGGTAAAGAGTGGAAGATTTTCGGATATATCCTTTAAAGATGTTGCATCGTAAAATGGCTTAAGTGAAAATTAAAAACCTAGGCTAGAAACTCCCTCATCTTGGTATGATAGCAAATTTTTACAGGTTAAATATGCTTTCGACGTACATTTATGTAGACAAACTTTGATAGGGAAATTAAAATATAGTAAAAATTTGAAATGCGGAGATTGAAGAGAAACAGACATGATAGTCTACATTTAAAAAAATAAAACAAATAAAACCGAGCAGTTGATAGTTCTCACCCACCAGCTGCCGATGTCCTGTTCACAGTATATAAGTACGAGTACGTCAACAATGGTTGAGTATGTACTTGATATCTCAAGTATCCCGCTCAGCGAAACTTAGCTGGGTTTCTGCAAATAGTTTTAGCAAATACTTTGAGATCACTTTTAATAGTTTTGAAATGTAATTTCGTCTCCTCCGGTTTGAATATTATATTTTTCATTAAGACGCAAGTTACAAGGAATTGAAATTACTTTAAAATACTTAGGGTCAAAAAGAATAGAAGAAAAGCAAGAACGGGAAAGTTCTACGGAGGATGTACGGCGGGAACGCGAAAACGACGTTGAATGAAGATATCCAGATACGTAAGCTTAGGAGACGCAACGGGACGACTTTTATTCACCTCTACATCGTTTTGCGAGCTAGCGGCAGTAGGTGCAACCTTAATTTAAGATGAACGGCTTTCTTTGTCTTTGTGTGGTTTTGTTACAAGATTTGCTGTTTTTCAAGTAAAAGTGTCTTTCAGTTATTGATAGCATATGAACTAGATTTTATTTCAGTAAAACGGTTAAATTAGTCACTCTCATATCGTCGGTAGTTTGATAACTTTAAATTCGACCCGAAGGGGCGGAACGGGGCAGGGGCAGAATGGAGTACCACTCCACTGTTTTTATACGTTATTTTAAGAAAACCAAAGGACGAGAATGGTCTACTGCTTTTATGAGCACATAAGGAAAAGGGTAGAGGTAACTTAGGACAAGAAAGCGTGCACCTAGAAAGAATCCCAAGGAAAAACGAACATGAAAAAGGTCTGACAGGACCAGGACGATATGGACGAAATCACTTTACTCGTGCCTACGAAGTCTCCAAAAACGGCTTCAGAATATGCTCTGGATTGGAAGCTTAACAGATTAAAGCATCTGCCCGGAAAGTGGAAGCGTTTTTTGGTGCTTTTATGAATCTTAACATTCAGGTTGTGATAAAAGCGAGAAGGGAAGAAAAAGCTAAAGCAAAAATGTTCAAAAGCTAAGAACTTCAAAGTTAAAATAACAGATCAAAGAAAAGCATCAATAAACGTAAGAGCGAAGGAAACAAAGAGAAACAACAAAATAGTTAAGAAATGCAAAAAGCAAAATAGCGATGATGGTTGAGATGATGATCTACATAAGTACCCTGCAAGCCGCCTTTCGGCGTGTGGCAGGGGGTGCAAGCACCAGAACCAGATTATATTGTGAAGAATATTACTCTGCCTATTGAAGGTTGGATAAGCTGCGTGAGGTATTAAAAGCGGACTCCTGTTCTGGAATTAATTAATTCTAGAATAGCCATACGAAGTTTCGAATCTTTCACTCAAAAACCATTTTAGTATTTTCGGCCAGGTTTTCTCGATTCTAGCCTACTGTGCGTAGGTTTACATAAATACTATTTAGTAAATAGTAAATTATGTGAATATAAGAATATGTGGGAACAAGTCTATGACAGTCTAAGATATTAGAAATAAATTATGGAAGCTAAAATTAAAAATATAAATGTAATGTAGAATAGATCAAAATATTACTTTACAAATTTTCAACAAAATATATCAAAAAATTCGAGAGTTGCATTACTTATGGAATAATATAATCATGCGGAAGATTTATAAGATACTATACTGGTTCAAATAAGGTTCAACGACGCTAAATTAGGCTTCAACGAAATTATGCAGATAAGAAAGAGTTAAGATAATGAAAACAATGAACAGTGACCCCATCCTCCCCATTGTTTTGGCTGCTCAGTGTCTTCAGCAAATGTTCCACCCTCAGCATAAATTTTATATATAGATTACGCACAGCAAGTGTTTAGCCAACAGTCAGAGAGAGCTTCTGGAGGTGGAAACTTGGTTGCCAAAGTACGTATCTACCGTTGTGTATTACTGTGTTTTCCTATCGGAAGTCCTCACTGGAGTTACACCAAAAGGAGTCAATTTTACTTTACGGCAAAAGGGTTGATAGTTCTACTTAGTTTCTTGTATTAGCCAGCCGTATCTCGCACTATTTCGTTAGTCTTGTTTGAATCAAGGAAAAATAACTGACACTAACCATGATTTCTAAAAAAGAACTCCATTTTGGCGCCTTGGTGAAGATATTATAATTCAGCTGAGCGAATCCACAATCCCTAGTTTGAGTCTAACGAAACTATAAGGCAGTCCTATGTGCAGTAAAAAGTGGAAAGCTGGTCTAGATGGAGAAGAATGAGTTGAAATAGACTTGGGAAGAAAATCTGAGGACAACGTAATCGCAATAAAACCCTCACCGGAAACATTCGTTTCAAAACCCGGCTCTTATACAAAATTATACATAAGATAATTCAGTCTTTTTAACAAGAATTAGGCGCATCCTCAGAAGGCTTTCAATGAGTTGACAAATCTGTTTTCACATTGAAGTGCTTGCGCCGCAACATTTCATTTCATAACGCATTCTGATTCCATCTATCACGTTATATATCGCGCATTTAATTTATCGTTTGTTTTGCTCCAGTACTGATAAACTTAATTCAGCAAGGAGAACATCTGCGCATTCAGTGAGTGAGTCAGAGACATTGATAACAACTCGGTGACGCTCGCTTCAGATAACTCGTACGCTCATCGACATAAACTTGACCTGTAACGATTTCTCAATCGTTTCGGAAAATTACTGCTACGTACTCGTATTCCGGGGACTAAAATTACTTTCTCCATTCGCGCATTTTATTGGGACCTGCTAACAACTTATTTCCTCTCGAATCGATTCGAAAGGAATTTATTCGATTTAGAACTCGTATCGACGTTTCAAGGCGAAAATACATTTTTATACAACTATACCGATATGATTGTGAAAGTGCGTGCTGCTAGTACTATATCCGTCCTAACTAAATTAATTGACGGCGTCGGTAGCGTAAAAGTATCAATTCACATATCTGCGCAATCTAATAATTGCACTTTCTGTCCGGATGTTCAAAACGTCAAAAGTGTTTCATCTAAAGACTTTTTGCCAGCGAGATGGCTCACCCATGAGATAATTTCCAGAAAAGATTTTCACCCGTCAGTTGTTTTTCAAACTGCGTTTCAAAGAGGCATTCGGGTTGCGCCTTATAATTCATATCCACCAAAAGGGCATTTCGTTCACGCTTTAGATGAACGTTTAGTCACCACCGAATCTATGAGTGAGTAAGCAAATAGATGACTTATTTGGACACAAACATACGATATAATCAACGAAAATATTAACGACGCTTTTTCATTGAAAAATGTTGCTTTGGTATGTGCAATAATCCTCGTTGTTTAGTATGAGACCATTCCAAAATATCTATGAGAAATATAATTTAATTTCTTGGAGAGTATCTTATGACTTAAAAGGGAACGCTTTTTCACATGAAGTCTGAATTTTATACCTTAACAAAAACGCTGAAAATTTACGCGGTCTATTTTTGGTTCAGATCTACTGAATCACTCACGACAATATCAGTATTCACTCCATCATTGACATTTAAATGAAGTGAAGACGTACCAAAATTAATAAAATTTGAGTTACATTTAAAATACAATGGAAATACAATATGCATGATATTAGAAATGAAAATAAGGCTTTTCCTCCATTTTATAGTATCTACGTAGGTATCGATAAGTGGGAAGGTAAATTTGAAAACGAGTTTTATATTGTTATATTTCGATGTACAGTGATATATGTAACATCCAACTTCAGCCATCAATGGTGACACCATTCTAATTATCACTTGATGGAGGGGTAACTCGGTTGTTGTGGTAGACGACTTTGATACTAAGAAATTCTTCTCGGGTAGACAACCGGGTTAGTTCTTCGGTGTAAACCGACGTTTCGGCAACGTCCTCTGTTGCCATCTTCAGGGATGGCAACAGAAATTGAGACTAGTGGCACAAGAAAGGAAAATGATCATACAATTTTACTTCGGTCGTCACACATTTATATGAATTCGAAATTGCGAGATCTTTGATAAAACACACGGAACATTCGTAAAATATTTAAGAAATAAACAACCCATCCCTTTGACGACTAAGGTCATTGCTAAATGTTGATTTCATGAATTATCCCATATAAATACACGGGAATAACCAGTTCTTATATTTTTCTATAAGAAATGTACGTAAAGTAGGCTTTCATGACTTGAAAACAGTAGAGTAAATACTACAAATAATGGTAAGTAATATATTGAGTTATTATGATCTTACAACGGACTGTTTCTGGCTTCGGAGGACCAGATATACACGATAATTGATGTATTTTTAAACTAAATTAAGTTCCGTCATGCTTGACAGGGGCGTTTACAGGTATATATAAAGCAAAATATCTTTCCGTCTGTCCGTCCCCTTCTTCATCCCAGAAAAGGGTTAATGTAGAGATACGAAACAATCTGCATTATGTTTCCACGAGGTTGAAATATTCCCATCTCTGTAAAGGTTACGATTCGAACCCAGGAGCCCATAATACGTTTCCATACAAAATACACGTAAAGTCCGCTTTCATGTTTTGCAAACTATGTTTCCTTTGCTAAATTAAATTAGAAATAATGATCCTACGAAATCCAGACAAGTTTCAGAAGAAAGAAAAATGATTATAAATTCTTATTTCAGTCGTAAAATACTGATATAATTTAAAATTGTGGGAATTTTGATAAAATATACGGAGAATTTGTAAAAAAAATTGCTGCAATAAAAAACTCATCCCCTTGGCGACCAATGCGATTGTTGAATTCGACCTCATGCATTATCCAATACAATACACGGGGATTATACGTCTATACAGTATTTGTGGTAGGAAGTAACGACAGACTTTATTTAGCTATTTTCTGAGATTCCAGCATCGCATCATTACAAATCGCAAGGTCTAACATACAGCCGTGTGGGAATGTTTCTTAATCAACCCGATTTGCCAAAGGACATTTATTAGTTGATTTGTTGCGATCAATAAGACGAAGAAATATTATGGTGAAAAGAGGGTAAATTAGGAGACGAACGACATTTGAAAGCGAGAGAGACATTAAAGCTGTGAGCGTATGTAAATCCAACGAGCTGCATAATGTCCGACGAAATCGGCTTTGTATGTTATCGGAATTCCGCTGATATTCTTAGCTTAAACTCTATCCTCATTAGAATCTCTAAAAAATTAAGGTATGACTAGGTTGCGTTTCCAGTTATCATAATTCTATTTTGCTTGAAATAGTCGTTTTGAAATAGGCGTTTACCAAACTCGATTAACAATAACGAGCTAAATTTGTTATTTTACAAGAATAAGCTTGAAATTTAAAAGGAGAATTAACTGTTACGAGATGATAGTATTTTTCTTACAATTCTCATGGCTCAAAGTTGAAGTGTACAAAAGATTTATGAATGTTGACTTCATAATGACAATTGACAAAATAGTCCTTAATACATTTAATTATTGGTAAATTCATCCCTCGTCAATCAAACCATCTACCAGTCATAGTTTTATTATTACATACATAAGTGTTCTACCTTTCGGTAGGTCCATGTGCCCTAATATTCCCTATTCATAGCCCTTTCCTTCGCTACCTGGTAACTTACCCCATCCTTTATGTCATCTAACATTTTTTGCCTCTGCCTTCCCCTCTGTCTTTTCCGTTGCATTCTACCCTCTATTACATTCTTCAGCAATCCCTCTCCTCTCAATATCTGACCCACCCATTTCTTTTGTCGGCGCTTAAT
>KZ308857.1:86788-148812 GCA_000376725.2 Ladona fulva | reverse complement strand
CAATATTAGAATGTATTATGATGGAAATTACTATTACATAATTTGATTAATGAGAATAAGTCTAAATTATAATTAATTATTTTAATTTGGAGTTTTTTTACTTGTAATTCTCCACACTTAAATTTTATATAAACTAGTATTCCAGAGAAATCTTCCGACTTGCACCTTGAGAAACACGGCAACACTAGTACTACAAAGGTTGTCTAAGCCTACGTTTCCAGCTGCGAAAACGGTATGTAAGAAAAAACTTTCGTTGTGAAAATGCTTTGAAGCAAAAATATGTCGCAAGAACACCTTGTAGCGAAAAATATTTGTCGCGTAAACGCCTTGGAGCGAACAATTTTGTCGCGAAAACGCTTTGGAGCGAAACATTTGTAGCGAAACTGTATATATCGCAAATCTACTGTAGCTTTCTTCGGGACCCCTATAATTCCATCCTGTATGATGGAGACCAAACCAGATTATCGATACCGAGCTAAATTTGTTATTCTACAAGAATACGCTTGGAATTTAAAAGGATGGTTACGAGATGATAGTATTTTTTCTTACAAATTTCATGGCTTAAGGTTGAAGTGTACAAAAGATTTATCAATGTTGACTTCATAACGATAATCGACAAAATAATACTTCCTACATTTAATTATGGGCAAATGTATACCAAATTTATCCCTCAGCAATCAAACCATCTAGCGGTCATTATCATATTATCAAAGACCAACAATTTACACTTTCTTGCTTAGGAAGACCAGATGTATACAATAACAGATATATTATTAAAATTAGTTGAGTTCCGTCATGCTTGATGGGGGCGTTCACTAGCATTGTTATAAATACCTACACAAAGATGTACTCATACATCGGACACGTACACTAAATATTTAAATTAGATTTTCTTAATTCTACTGAATAATAACATGAACGAAGTCATTTCGGGTTCTCTACCAGGTCAGATCACCAGGCAAGCCTAATAATACCATATGTTTAATGAAAATTTTTCAGAAGCTATATATATATAGAGCTGGGCTCACAACTGAAATCCTCGTCCTGACAGTAAGTCCCTCTCACAAGCTCATAGCAGGAAATAGTGAAAAAGTTATGATTTAAAGCAATATCCGCGATGAAAACGAATATATGAAAAGACAGAGAGTATGTCTCTGCCTGTGTAGATCGCGTTTCCTCTGATGAAAATTTGTAATATTTATTATCTTAAAAATAGATAATAATGACGCTAAAACGGTTCTTCTTCAACTTCACATATCATCGACGATATCGCGTCAAAACTTAATTAAGTAGAATATTGGGTTTATATAGAAGGAATATGAACAAAATCTTCACAGCTTCTCCAATGATCCTACGTTAGAGATGTACAGTGAAATATACAAACGGTAACCTCGTTAAGATATAGGGACGGAAATATACCTTGCGATACGAAGAGAAAAGCGAACATCCTAAATAACTTTTATCAATGCGTATTCACGGGCGATAGTTGCAAAAATACCCTTCCACAGATTAATATGCTCTCGTTGGTGGTAAGTATATGCTATACCGAAGATGGAATTACAAAACTCTTACGTAATATTAAGCAGAATAAATCGCCAGGTCCAGAGGGTATTCCAGCTAGAGTATTGAAAGAAATGGCAGAAAGCGTCGCCCCTTATCTCAAAATTATATTTACCAAGTCCATTTACGAAGGCAGAGTCCCAATAGATTGGAAGTCAGCAAATGTTACGGCTGTTTATAAAAGTTGATTAAAGTAAAACCCAAGAACTTATAGGCCTATCTCATTAACTTCGCTCTCCGGAAAAGTAATGGAGCACGTCGTTGTTAGCTCACTTATGAAGTTCTTAGATAGCAATCGTTTCCTCAGTAAAAACCAACACGGATTTAGAAAGAACCGATCATGCGAAACTCAACTAGCTTTATTCTCCCGTGGTATCTTAAAGTCTTTTGACAGTAAAAAGCAAGTGATCGCTATTTCCCTTGACTTAAAAAAAAAGCTTTCGACAGGGATCCTCACTAAAAATGAAAATTACCAGGTATTAATAAGGAAAAAAATTCACTGAATCAAGGATTTCCTATACGAGAGAGAACAGCAATTGGTACTTGATGGCGTTAGTTCGGATAAAGTTAGTCACTTCAGGCATACCTCAAGGCAGCGTAATCGGACCTCTACTCTTCCTGATTTAAATCAATGACCTGACCCCTACGATCGATAACTATGTGAGGATATTTGCGGATGACTCGGTAATATATAGAGAAATATTAAGTAACGAAGATAGCGCTTCACTCTCAAACGATTTAGCTCATATACAAAGGTGGTGGGAAAAATAGCAACTAGATATTAATGTAACTAAATGCTCTGTAGTAAATTTCTTCGAAAGGAAACAATTGCGTCAGAACCACCCGTACAAAATTAGTGGAACGAATTTAAATGTAGTCGACTCAGTTGAATATCTTGGAATCACCCTTATCAATAATTTAAACTGGAGCACACATATTCGAAAAATATGCGGTAAAGCAACTAAAAAGTTCGTTTTTATAAAGCGTATTGTAGGTAGATGCGATGAAAAGGTTAGAGAGCGATGCTATTTCACGTTGGGACCCTGCGGATGAAACGAATGCTCGCAAGCTCGAGAAAGTGCAGCGCAAGGCGATACGATTTGTTAAATAGTGCTACGATAGAAAATTAAGCATTAAGAAAATGCTCTCAGACAGGTTGGGAATCCTTGAAAGAAAGAAGATTAGAAGCTAGGCTGCGATTGTTAGATACATTCAGAGGAAGTACATTTTGGAAGACGTAATTGGTACTATGCAACCCTCCTGCTACTTCGGCCGATCCGACAGTGAACGTAAAATAAGAGAAATAGATGCGAGGACATGTCGTTTTAGGGACTCATTATTACACACGCTTGGTGTTTACACCCCCTGCCATACTCCGAAAGGCGGCTTGCAGGGCATTTATGTAGATGTAGATGATGAAGTCGATAAGAAAGCTATTGTGAGTAACCATCTTCATTATTCTACTTAGCTTAAATTGAGATTATCAAGTTGAGGTATCTCAGAATTAAAAAATTAAAAACTAGGATAATTTGGCATTCGCAAGTGATTTTGCAAGAAATCAAAATAACTATAACTCTGATTACGAACATGATTAAATCGTGTTGGGGGTCTCGGAGAGCGACGCTTTCGACTTCCGTGTAAGCGGCCCCGGGTTCGATTACCGGTGGAGCTGCCTCAGTTTTCGGAGCACTTTCAACAATAATGCTACTAAATCGTACTGATCCGAGAAGATGGAGAGTCATTGTTTAGGGTGATAGACCAGAACAGTTTCCTATTCACATTAAACCGACTATGTCCTGAAGTCTCGATCCTTTTAAATTAAAATATTTATGGGGAAACATATAGCGAAATATCAACCAGAATGCATGACATACTTTCGACTGCTGAAATTTAGACTTTAATTTTAATACGGTTATGACATGATGATCGCATTGATCATCTAGAATCCACATATTGGATAGGACCTTTCCAATATACGTCCCCAAACTGTGAGCTGAAATCGAAAATAGCTAGACGAAATTATATAAATTGTTTATTGGAGTTCGGATTTTTAAACCGCATAAAAACTTGAACTTATGTTGCATGTGATTTATTTTTAAGATTTTGGTTTATAACCATTCAAAAGTCAAAGCTGACCAAACTTAAAATGAACCTGGTTTTAAATATTTATTCGAAATTCTTTGAGCTCTGGTCGATACCGAACTGATTTCAAAGAATTCATAATTCATCATATAAAATTTGGTTAAATGTTAGCGATGTCATTTATCTTACATATTTCTCAATTTTGATGATCATATTTAAATTTTTATATATTAATCCGGATATAACAATTATATCACAGCTAAATATTAAGTATGTTTTATATTATATTAAATTTTTTCACAACTTTATGCCTAAAGCGATAAAATTGTTAAACACGGTACAAAGTAACTCATACCGATAGGTCATTTCAACCCTTTAGATGGTTAGTTCGAATATTTTGCGAGAATACTCCAACAGCTAATTTTCCAACAGCTAATCACTCACCAGCAACTTGAATGCACTCAATGCCGATGTTTCTTGTATCTTTCTTTTGGCGTATGGGGTGGGGCCTAGTGCTAAATGCAAAACAATCTGGTTTGCACGTCTCCCTGCCGGAGATTGATCAGCCGATACTTCGAACCACTCAGTTCGATCAGGAGCTACCTCCATTGATGTAGTTGATTCTTGTTTAACAATTTATCCACTTTCTTAGTTCAAAGAAAACACAATCGGACTCCGTCCATTAAACAATTTACCCACTAATCCGATACCAAGGAGAAACAAAAGCAATACGTTCTGTTACCACACGTACTACTTCTAAAGCTCTTTCCTCCCGTCTTCTGTACCCTAAGGAGCGGTTTCCCGTTGTATAGAAAGAATAGGTATATACTTAATTGTATGTGTCTTAAGTAATGTAATGTACGTGTCTTATGTAATGTAACCTACAGGAGTTTTTAGAGGGTTTTCCCTCCCGTCCTTGGGCGAATGCCAGGCAGTCCTATGTTTAATATGTTATACTCCCCTCCAGCGCTGCCACCTGGCTAGATGGCAAAATTTCAGTGAAAATGAAAATAAATAAATAGGGGATTCGGAAATTACAACTTGAGCGCGGCAAGGCCTCTAGAAGGCGGTGAGAATTTGTGAACCCGACACACTGGCGTCGAGAAAGGTCTGGGTGCACGTATATTATTCTGGTAAAAGGGAAAAATAATTTGGCGAGTGATGACCAGGATTATTCTTTGCTATTGTTGCATTGGCCACCCTCCTTTTGAGAATCGAAGCAATATTGCCTCATATTTCTAAGCATCAAGCTGTTATATTTTACTTTATATCTTTTATTCATATCTACGATATTAATGTATGCAACGATAGAATGAAAGTGGCAAATTAATCATCCAATCATGTCACTTCTGAATGTAAATTGCCGTCGTCAAAGAAAATTTAAAAGTTTTATGAAATTTTCATAATCCGCAAGAATTCCGTGTAAACCATATATCCAAATATATACTGATGTATTAAAGTTAATGTAAACAAGAGTTAGGGGCCTACAGGAGAAGAAAATGGCGACATAACTTGTCTTCAATACAGAGAGATATCATGGGTCAAAATGACCCATAGCCGTCCCCCTATATATGGTATAACATGCATTTAATACTGCGAGACAAATATTATGGAATTATATATCCATTTTAGTAATATATACGTTAAGATGCACAAAGTCACGGAATTTCTAAAGAATAAAATACAAATAAATATTTGAATTTTATGTTGAACGAATGGGTCAAAGTGACCTCTCCCGTCCATTTAGTGTTAATCTGAAAAATACCTATCAGTAGCTAAACCTAGAGTAGTTTAACGAACCTCTCATATTACGGCGAAATAAATTTACTGTTACTTCTACATACACTTTATTTATATAGCATATTGAATGTCTTAATAATCTCTTTAGCGTTTGTTAGCGAAGACACGAGATGTAGAACACGTGTTGCCTAATTTGAGGGGTTTATAGTGAACCAATTGCAATTTTGATTTCGCACCTTTGGTCGAAATTAATTGAATAGTCCTAGATCTGAGAATGCCACAAACATACGGTAATGAGTCGACAATGGGTCAAGACGCTATCCCACACGCTAGCGAATAAACTTGAACTGTCTCCCATTTTACATGATATCGGCCTCCCGTACGGCTTCGACTCTCGTCTAAGAAGTACATACAGAATAGCTAGAGACAAAATATTTTAGTCCATTTTCGATTAAAGAGAAGATTTATCTCTCGCATATGTGAAGAGCAGGTGTGAATTGATGTAAGGCAACAAAGAATGAGCTGAACCTTTGGTTATGTCGCAATACAGTGCGACCTTCAAAGGCCAAGCCTATGTTGGTACAACACTAGCATATTCAACGCGCGATGCATTGAGAATGTTCCCATTCAGACGTTCTTTTCGGAACATGCAAAGCGTGCTGTCGTGCTTTTTACGCAAAACCAACTATCGAGAAATACTAAATCCTAATAATTGCTCGGAAACTCACGCTGAGATTCAGCAATTTATGAATAATTGTTAATAGTAAAACAATCTTCTGTTAGATATTCAATTAGTAATGACGCTTGAACCTTGAAATCCGGTATTTTTAGGCAATCAGCTCTACGCCACCATGAAGTTAGCCATTATTACTTTATTCGGAGGTATCGCACAATTTTCCCTTGCCAAATTCTTACCAGTTGGGAAGATGTTAAACACATTCTTACTGGGTCTTGTTCCATCACCCTTCTTTTACTTCCTTATCTTAGAAATCGTATGTTTTTCCAGTACGATAAATTCAGTCGTAAATATCGGAAAGTTACAAGAAAATATAACTAGCATATCCTAAGAGACGCAATAAAGAACGGTTATGGATTATTAGATCTTATCTAAAGTTTCGATATTAACGATATATTGGCAAAGGATCAAGGAAATTGCTTTTAGAAAAGGCACTCGCATGGCCCAGCAGTACGAGACATTTTGAAGAGTCAATACGCGTAATTATAATTATTTAGGAATGTTATCAACACTTCAAAGTATTTCTGAGATTTTGTGAGCAAAAAAGCTGCGGTATGTAAGAAAATGCAATGTTCAGTAAACATTCAGGATATGGATAACATCACTGAACATTAAGGGGCAATCTGATCGAACTCGGCCCCATATTTTTGTTTCAGTTCCAAGTACGATTCTCAGTGGGGGCCTAAGTGCAAAATTACCTAGTAGTCGAAGTATTTTTAGCAATACCACTACTACTGATTTGTTACGATGCTATTTATCGAAGGATTCCAACAAAACAAGTACAACGCATTAGCATAATTTCAATTGTTCTCCAGTTAAGATAAAATAACTATTTAAAACTGGCCCATGCTCTTTTAAATAGAATCATTGTTGACATTATAAAAATATCCCTTGATAATGGTTTGAATAACAAGTTTTGCAATAAAAAGTTTCAATTCAATTTACTATGATATGGTTAGATATAGTTAGAGGATAAAATTCACGGGAATATTATCGAAAATTAATATGTCCAAGCGTAACTTTGTGGAATTCAACTCACATATTGAAATAAGGAATACTTAGTTATTTCCACAGCAGGTCGACAAATTTCGTGAACGAGTTGATATCTTTGGAAGATATTCACACGTTACCGAAACTAGTGGAATAAAAACCCGCTGTAGAAATTACTAAGTATTTTTTCTTTCAATATATGAGTAGAGTTCCACAAAGTCCAAGGAAATGGAAGGGAAAGGATAGGGTAAGTATAGTTATCAGTTAGGTTAGCAGAGGGTTGGCAAGATAAGTGTTCAAATCCATTGCGCCATATCGTCAACGACAGTCCGAAAGATAAAAAATGGCTAAATCTGTAAATTACGGAAAATATTATTATCCTAAGTTTGGTTTTGAAAATACATTATTAATTTCCATCACCTTTGATGCTACCTTTTAATAGGTTCGTCATAAACAGCCCAATTGTAATGTAAGACGTAAAATAAATTTCATTTAAAGGGTACACGGATTTTACAGGCGATTGCTGATAGGCTAAACATTAATCAAATCTCTACCTAAATTTCTGGACATTTGCGGGGCTTCCGTATAGCCAAGTGTGTAGCGTTTTGGTGAAAGCGGTCCAGGATCGATTACCGATGGGTGGGCATATATGGGAAATGAACTCAGATGTCGAAGTGTTTTTAAAAATGCCACAACCATTTAAATGTGGGTAACATAGGTGACCAAGTCATAGATGTTAACTTTGATTCACGCGTACAATTGAAAATGATTCCTTAAAAATCGGAAAACTAAAATTTTCGAGGAAGATGAAAGACGCGTGCGCAAGACTTCCACAAACAATTAAGGAAATTCCTATGATTTTAAATGCCGTTTCATCATAATGTGATTAATTGAATGTAAGCTTCTTCATAAAATTAGCTTGAATTATCCATACTCGGGTAATTATTTTTATTTATCTCAAATAACTTGTAAATTGTGGCTTTGTTACATCCGGTTTGCCTCCCGATTCCAAATGCAGGCAAATTTAACGGTGCACAATTATTCCAGAATCGATGAAACGACAGAATTGAAGTAATGCTGTTTTGGTGACGAAGACGGAGGGACACCTCGGAAATTGGGGAGACGCTCATCCGTTTCTTCCATATGAATTTGCTATGGCGTCAGCTTATCCTTAATTATTTGATTTAAATGTTTTAGGGTACTTTAAGTTTAAATTTCCACGTTTTTCTGCTAAATACGGACGGAATATTAGTAGGCTTTCAACACCGAGAACACTCGGCGTGATCATTGGAATCATATCCTTTACAATCCTATTCCTCCAATTGAATACACGGCACACTCCAATCCCTTTCGAATCTCCCGCTCTCATTCCAACATTCGCATCCATCACAATCCAGCACGAGGATGGAGACAAGCCAAGGTTACGAAACAGAAACAGAGAACAGAGAGGGTCGATAAATGATTAAAAGTGACACATTGTAGTTTTACAGGTTACACGTGCGATATATATAACAGTGTGAGATAATCTTTGAGCTTAACATGAATGGAATGAAAACGGAATCAAAATATCACAGTATTATGGGAGATAACTTCTGCGATTAGAGGTTTAAAAACACTCCAAGAGCAGTTTTGCCGTCGGTTCGCGTCCTTTACTAGGAATAACCTAAATCACGTTCCAATATCAACACTGTCATTGATCGCTGATCAAATTACTGTTTACTCAGTGTTCATTGCTCAGAGATTTTACCACTTCTTCATCTGGTTGATTTAAAAATTTAACATGATTTAAAGTGATCGAATCGCGAGCTAAATTCTTTGATTTATAATTAAAATATTAAACATATCTAAACGTCGGTATAATTGTTGTAAAATCATGAGGAGATAATTTTAGCAGTTGAGAAGTGGCAATGATGGTGTTCCATATATCAACCTGTCTAGGACTTGAACCTAAAGTCATGTCAATATTTTTCATATACCGTTTATTTATCGTTGGGTTTGAAGGCGCAAACTTGACTCGTGCAAAGTCATTACCTTTGGTTACAAGAATTTGACTTTTACCGCCCACGAAACTTAAAAAACGCGACCCAGTTTTCGATGTTTAGCATCATCATCAATCCATGCGCATCGAAACCTTGTATCCGCACGCATAAGGATGGCATCAGGCCATACGGATCGATCCATCTATTCCCTCTATTGGATTCTTTCTATTGGGCTCCTTCTATTGGGATTTCCGGGTCTTTCGCTGAAAATCACAAATCTCCTAACCTCTCAGGTTTCTCAGAGAAAAACTCGAGAGGATGGAATATTCGATTTGTATGGAAGACGGAGGAATCCTGGGGAACAAAATGGTTCTCCTAGCATTTAACTAAATATTTCAATGCAAAAGAATTTCATTCCATATTTCTCAAAATCTGAAGCTTTAAGGAAAAACTTATTATTACCAACTATGCCGAGCGAGAGGCGTAAGTGTCGACGATTTAACCCAAAAAGGAACATTTAAGAAATCAAAAGTAAATTTTTAAATCATTACTTAAATTCGCCGGGTAGAAAATGGAATAGCAATTGCGCCGCAGTTATTGGTCCAAGCAGAACCGCACCAGGCCTATCTGCCGCCCGGGTGCAAACATTATCTGACGCCCCTTAAAATTAAATACTAAAACCATACATTTCCTGATTTGCAGGTAAAAATCTTTTCAAAAAGCCTTAAATAACAGCGATTTGATACTCATTTCCCCAGTTAACATTGGTCGTAAAATATCAGTACAATTAATAATTCATGTTCCATATTTTGACACAGTAAATAGCATATGGAATAGAAAATTGTTAATACTTCACATTACCTTCGAGTAGGTACCATTATCATCGCAATGCGCATAATTTAAATATAATTTGTATTAAATCTATTTCCGCAGCAAAATATGAAAGTTTCTTATAAAAATTTTATTGCAACATGAATAACTTCGATTAAATCCACTGAACGAATATTCCTTTCTCGTCTTGAGCTATTTCTAACTCTAAATGTTCGCTAATCTTTAATTTTATATCTTGATCTTTCGTACATAAGACATGTGTATCGCACTGAAAACAACAAATAATGCTGTTGTAATATTAATAATGGTGGGCTCGGTTGCCGCCCCTAAGATGCCACCGCCCGGGTGCGGTGCACCCATAGGACGGCGCGGCTCCGAGTATTGCCTGACCATATTCTCCGAAGTCTCTAATACATACGTTAAGTTTGAATTTCACTGGGTTTTCTAGAAAGAAGTTTCTGATCTTCTTTTAATTATAATCTCTATTTGAATGCCAAAATTCGGCGTTCATAAAATGTAAGAAGATAGCACCATTAGCACTACTGAAATTATTATGACGTAAATCGAGAAAATTTATATCTGTCTTATTTCCTCGTCCTTTCCGGTTGTAATATATTTGGAATGATGCTAATGTTATATCGCTTTGAAACGCTGAAGCAGCAGAAACGTGCTCTTCGAAGAATAGGAGAAGGCAGGGTCTAGGATAGGAAAGAAAAATAAGACAGGAAGTGACGGCGGAGAGGCCCAAAACGAGTGGAGAGGGAGGAAACGAGCGTTACGAGGCAGAAAACTAAAAGAAAAAGAAGGGACAAACTGGAAAGGAAAAGAAAGACGTGTCAGACGCTTCTGATGTTATCATGCGAACTGTAACTCGAAAGACAAAGCATATGCACATAGGATCACATCATAGGATAGGTGGAGATGAGCAATATTCAATGATAGTATAAAAATTTAATTGATATGAAATCAGTTTATTCACGACTTGTTATCTTCGTAAAACAGCAAAGGCTACCAACGAGTAGTGGAAGTTGTCTTGGATTCAATTCCCTGCAAGAACCCATGTAAGGCAATACCTCAGCTGTCGAAGTACTTTTAGCAATACTACTACTATAAAACTGCAATAATATCAGACAGAAACATACTAATAATTGTTTACAATTTGTCACTGAGATAGAAAAATTAAGAAAGATCAGAATGGTAAAATTTAATGTTAATGTTTTGAATCTCGTTACATATAGGGTTACCAACGATAAGACCTTCCAAACACGGTGGTTAAATTATTCTCAAATGTCACTCTTTAGCTGTAGATAAAGAAAGAGTTATATATGAATTACTTTGGTCTCTTTCCAAAATCAAAGAATGCGAATACGTGAATCATAATAAGTGCTTGCTTTAAGAATCAGTGCTCTCTTGAAGGGGAAACATTTGCGACATTTTCCTATTATATGTGATAAGAGCTTATATTTTGTTCAAGAAAGACACGAATTAATTGAGCTAATTGATTTAAACAAACATTTTTGAGATGATTTTGTATTACTGATTATCTGCATGATATACTGTCAGTTGTTTGGCACCGAGCACTGGTCAGTAGTCAGTAGTGCAGTGGCATCGGAGAAATTGATCCGAGACCACGGAAAGTCAAAGTTCCAGCCCAAGTCTTCGGATTTCAATGCCAATGTTGGCCACCCTAGTAATACAACCCTCCAAGTTACAAATTGAAACACTTTTTCATTACTTTCATGTCGCCAATTTGGAAGTATCCCCCAACGAAATGCCTCTTCCCAGGCACTACGAACGTAATGTAAATCGTTGTTATAGCAATATTTGATTCATTATGTTCTTTTTTATGAAACCATTACCTTATAATTCTTATACGTAATTATTAGATTCGATTGGCCCTTTTCTTCGGCGAGCTAAAGCCGAAGTGGGCCTCTCTTCCGCAATTAAGCATATCGTTTTAATGTATTCTTCAAATTAAATATAAAGGAAAGAGTAGAGTCCGAGACAAAATCTTCGAAACTGATGGTTGATAGCGAAAACTGCTATTTTACGGGAAAACAATCACAGAGACGGGGGACGAGAAAACCTGTGAAAATAAAGTTAAATTAAATAAAGAACACAACTCAATTGTAAAAAGCATAGAATGAATTAAAATTAATTAAAATACAAAAACGAGTAAGCGGAAAAATGTGGAAAGTAATACAAAATGACAGCTTATGTAGAATGGACTATATATGGAAAAATTTACGTCAGAATAGGCATGATGTTATATAGAATTACTATTATAAGTTAAAAATTACATTTAATTTTAAAAGAGTCATTTTTTGTCCACAAAATAATGAACTAGATACTAATATTCCGGAATAACGTAGTGATTTCCTCCTCTCTTTGTTAGTTAATCCTCAATATACGCTTACAGGTTAGCTTATATGGAATGAGAAGGACGAAAAAGGCTGAAATTGATAGAAAATAAATGAAAGGTTAGGATGGGAAAAGAAGAAGACGAAAGGTTACGGAAGGGAAGATGAATGGAAAGAAATACAAGAAGACGTATAAGAAGAGAATGTGAACAGCACTAAAGGATGGGGCGATACGAGGAGAAAAGTAACGGATGTAGGGAAGTGGAGGAGGAAGAACTGATTGGAATAGAAAGATGAAGAGGCTGCAGATACGGTCGATAACTGGGAATCTCTTGGTTTGCACTCTCATGGAAACTGTTAAGGCAATGATGGCATCCGGGGTGATTGCGAATGAGGAAAACGTTCAAGTTGCTCTCATTTCTCCGAGGATGAGAAATCAACCGAGAGATGGATCAATTAATAACTATCTGCTGACCTCTGAGATGAGTGAGAGCTCCTTTCGCAGGTAAAATTAATTTAGGCTTCGGCTCAAGGGGGAGGTCGATCAACAAGAAATAGCCTCTCATATATGAACTACCTTTAGAATGTTTCTGCCCTCTTTCACGACATTAACTTTACATTTGCGAAAAAGGCACTTTAGCTTGAATTAACTAAGGGAAGTAATTTTAACTATTGAGTAAAACAGAAGATACGCTCTCAGTGTAATGAAATCGATCTATTTCATTTTGGAAAGATGAGAAAAATTAGATTCAAGAGAATTTTAACAAGCAGGAACTGCACTGACTGCAGGAAAGGGTTGCTCTACCAAATAAATCTCAGTTTCTCTGCTTAAATACCAGAAATCGACGTGGTTGAAGATGCTTTCCTATTCCTTATTGAAATAGGATCTCAAAAACCAACTTTGATTCCATTCTGTTGACTTGAAGAAAGCGTGCTGGTCCCTAAGGATTATAAACATGCTAGCTTCTTTATAAAGGTTAGGAAAACCCATACTTTAAATCCATCTTTCTGAGTATGAATTACAAACGTAGATTTAGATTTAAAGTTTGAAAAAGAGCAGGTTCTTAGGTTATTTTGAATATAAAGTGATACATCAGCTAACAAGACTTCATTTCTGAAATCAACTTCGCTAATCGTAATCTTCCTATCCGATACAATTTCCCATTGAGTCTCAAATTGTAAAATATGTAGTAACTCTGAAAACAGGGTCTTTGGATAACGTGGGTATCGCGGTCGCCTTCGGTGAAAGTGGTTCCGGGTTCGATTCCCGGTGGGGTGGGGTGCGAAATGACCTGCGGTGATGATTTGCGGTGAACGAGTATACGTGCGAACATCCACTCAAGCATTCCGAGTAAAGTTAGCCGAACAGTCATTCGTTAACTGAATCCGGATAATTACGAAAACAGGAGGGAAAGCGTTTTCGGTTTTACAGCCAAGTTGCTTCTACACATGTTGTCGACGTTCCGATCGCTGCTACGATCTTCAGAATGGAGACGGTCTGAGGATGGTTTTGGAGTCAGCAATCAAAACGTCGGCAATATGGAGAGAAGGAACCCGGTCGGGAGCTTGAGAACGTTTCTTTTGGTTCAGCGGAGAAAGTACCAGAATATTTTACTAGAAGATAGTCGTCATCGTATCAGTAAGGTTAGCTTTACTCCGAGGTATTCCAGTATTCAAAATTATTATAATATCTCGAAATTTACCAAACTGTTGTACCTCTGAATGAATGATGAAGGCTTTTAGCTTGGTATATTAATTCAATCAGGAAGTAAAATATGTAACTGTCCTTGGAAGATAACAGAATCCCTCACCAAGAATGGACTTACACTTACAATAGGAATTGTGCTTTTCGTTGAGCGGCAGAAACGATACGTTTTATTATGGGTTTAATTCCACTCGGCTCCTAAACTTAAAGAATCGATAGAATAAAAGATTAGAGAATTTTCGAGCGGATGATCCGTCATCGTTGGAATATTCGTCAGAGGCATCAACGAAACAGGTTTACGACAAAAGAAGAAAAAAAGGACGCGGAGCAGATGTTGCGATAAAGTGCGAAGAGGAAAAAACTTTCAGGAAGGAAATGAAAGAGAATGAGGGAGTGTCAGATGGAGCAGAAAGGAGGCTGGGAGAAAAGAAGCTTAGAGGAGTTCCTTAGGAAAGAGCGTACAAAAAGATTCCTACTACTATATTTCATCTAAATCCCTCCTTCTTTAGTAGTTTTTGTAGCTTCTTGGCATGCCTGACTATTCGTACTTCCACACATATACCGACCACTCCATCAGCTCAACATTTCTAACTTTTCATCACGGAAAATGGACTGAACGGGTTCTAGAATACCAAGTACTCTCAGATTCAACTTCAACAAAATTGCGAGAATATTGGTTCACGTGCGAACGTTTGGTAAAACTTTGTGGTTTTTAACAACTCAACCCCTTGTCAACCAAATTTTAGCCGATATCACGCATTTCCTCATTAGAATGCATGGAAATGAGGACCCAGATAGAGTTAGAGTAAGAAAATGACAGTCTTTTACCTTTATTTTCCACCTTATTGGTGCTAAAATTTGAAAAATACAAATTTAATGAATTTTGATTTCATAAATANAACGATTGTCAGGATTTTTGCTCTTATATTAAGTTTGATGTGGAAAATTTGGCAACAATGGTGTTACAGCTATATAAAAAAGTGTCCGATCCGCTATTTATTCGATACGAATATCTTATAATTAAATATTTCATCAGAACAAGATTACTATGTTACATCGAAATTTCTGAGCCTAAGTTTTTCCTGGTGTATGTACTTATGAATTAGATACTGGACAATTTATATTCTGTGTGAATTTTAAATAAGATTCAACACTAATATAAGTTAAGTCTAGTTCTTAGAGACTCTTCAAGAATTCTTCCTTTAATTATTTCATATTACAAAACGGAGAACATCAATCTAAAAAACAGAACCTCAGACAATTTGTCGGAAATGCATAATGGTCAAAGGCAGTTAATATCAATCAGCACAATGATGAAAAAGAAGAAGTTGGTTCTACTGACCATTGACGTGAATATATCTGTAAAAAGGGTTACAAGGTCATCCGTACAAAAACTAAATTTCGTAACTCTGGAAACGAGACAGTCAGCTAGCAAGGGTATGAAAGGAAATAATTCATAGAAATTGGGTCACAAGATAAATAGGATACGGACTGCAAGGAAATGAGCCACAGACATCTTATAGCATAGAATAATAATCTCGTTTTGATATTAGAGGTACGCTAATCAGTTTAATCTGCAGCAATTTTCACTGATTTTAATTTTACTTACACGTCCTAAAGCATTTAGAGCAATGAAGGGTATTCTTGAAGAAATTAAAATGTAAAGTATGTACAACGGTAAAAATGAAATAACATTTTAAGGACGCACGTGATCTCAGACTTTTTTCAAGTCGATACTTCCTTGGGATTCTTCCTGGGTGCGCACCATCTTGCGCTAGATCACCCTTACCCGTTTCCTATATTTACGTTTTTAGCTAAGCTAAGAGTAACCCTTCGTGTTTATTTGTTTTTTGTTTCATTTGCAGAAAGTTTAGTGAAGAATATCTCGCTTCGGCAAACCAGTGTAGGGAAGTAAGGGTGAAGGTATTTATCGTAAAAATANTAGCCATTATGAAATCTCGATTAAAAGTAATTCTAATAACTGAAGGCCCTATTCATTTATTTGAAGGTATACTTTTAAGGTAAAGACAAATATATTATTATTCAGTAGATATTACACATTTTAATGCCTTCTTCTTCACTGTTCAATCTATCGATTGGTTAGCAGCAACTCGCCATTTCTCACGTTTATCTACCTTCCTCTTCATTTCTGTGTAGCTTCGACTTATCCTCTCATCTATTTCTCTTATTTTACGCTAATTGTCAGATCGGTAGAAGTAGCAGGAGGGGTCACATGATACCGATAGCGTCTTCCATAAATACACTTGCTTTGACGAACATGATAATATCTATCATAACATATTTTAACAAATTGCATGGCTGCACTTTCTCGAGTTCGCAGGTAGACGTTTCATCTGCCGGATCCCACAAACATGTTATATATTCTAGATGGAGCCTTAGCAAGGTGAAATAACATCGCTCTACTTTGCCTTTTCATCGCATCTACTTACGATGCACTTTATAAACCCGAGCATTTTACCTGCCTTGTCGCAGATTTTCGGATGTGTACGCTCCAGTTTAATTTATTTGTAAAAGTGAAATTTAATTGATATTCCGTGATATTCAACTGACTCGACTACATTTATAGTTATTCCATTAATTTTGTACGGATAATTCTGACGCAATTTTTTTTTTCTTTCAATACAATTAACTATGGAGCAGTTTTAGTAGATTCTCGATAATCCGAGTACCGATTAACGGTCATGCCAGTTCAGCATAGGCAAGCAAACGTCGCGTCAGCATAGTGGAGATGATGAATGAATGACTGAATAAACTCTTTATTTTAATCATAGAATTGAAGTGAGAACTGCATCTGTACAATTGACGAATGTATTTTGAAGAAAAAGAGAAACATTTCATTAAAAATTCTTCACGTAAAAGTGATTTCATAATTGTAAATACACGTCATACTACGGTAAGGCATAGAAGGGACGTTTATTTCATAACTTACTGACGCATGACGTGCGTACGGAAGGGTCTTCCGTATATATTATCTGAGCCTTGGACTATCCGAGGTAGCCCCGGTCCACATTAACTCGGAAGATCGAGATTCTTTTGTACTAAAATTCAGTTCTAGTTGCCATTTTTCGGACCACCTTTGAATGTGAGCTAAATCGTTTGATACTGAAATACGATATTCCTCGTTTGATATTTCTCTATATGTTACCGAGTCGTTCCCATATACCCTCACACTGCTATCAATCTCGTCGCTCAGTTCATTAATGTATATTTCTAGAAGGGAAGAGGTCCAATTACGCTGATTGAGGTATGCCTGAGGTAACTTTGACTTTGTCCGAACTGCTGGAATCAAGTACTACTTTAAATATTCACGATCAAATTTAATTGTGCTTAATAAGAAAAAAACAGTCCATAAAAGGCGATATCTGCAGAGCAAACGATTGTCAGGATTTTTGCTCTTATATTAAGTTTGATGTGGAAAATTTGGCAACAATGGTGTTACAGCTATATAAAAAAGTGTCCGATCCGCTATTTATTCGATACGAATATCTTATAATTAAATATTTCATCAGAACAAGATTACTATGTTACATCGAAATTTCTGAGCCTAAGTTTTTCCTGGTGATACTTTATCTGAAATGAATACCTTTAAACATAGGTAAAACATTCGCTTGATCATAGATTAAAAATTTATTACGGAACAGAAATTATTTCATATTTATTATGATACATTTACGTTAGAATTAAGAAAATATAATAGTTTCTAAGTTTTCCGCAAAGTAATTCAGAGCTCCGGATAANACGCGGCACGGTAGTTCAGTGGTTAGAATACCTGCCCGGAAAGTGGGAGACCTGGGTTCGAGTCCCAGTCGTGTCGCTATTTTTCACACTTGTTATTCCTTTGTAAAAAACTAATTGAAAAATGACTTATTCATTTCAGGTAGATATTTAATCATAGCGAGACCGTTTGAACCACTACACTACGTTCTGAGATACATCAACGAACCTTGTTGTTTTAATATTTCGAATCATTGAAAGAGCATTAAGAAAAAGAAATATTTTTAATGTCAATATACGAGTCAGTAACTCGTATTTGCAAAAATTTATCATGCTTATTACGACATGATCAGCATGGAAAATTCTATTCCTTCCTTTAGCAATCTTGAGAGTAACGACCTAGTATTCTTAACCAAAAAGCACGTGTTCCAGTCACTCCATCGGTTAATAATACGCCTAATCACGTTAGGAAATAGAAATGGGTGCCAAGCAGCGAGAAAGGGGTTATTTGCTTCATTTAGGATGATTGTTCTGTGCTTCATGAACAAGAAGAATATTTCATGATTAATTAGGACCTGAAGAAGAATAACTGTTATTTTTAGCAGCATATATATTTTAACACTCGTGCGCCGTAATTAAAATTTCTTTCACACTCCATTTGAGGCTATTCTATGGTTCTTTATGGCTTTCTCCGTCAGATATTTAGAATTCACTCCACGGTTGTGACATCCATTAATCACACTTCGACCTGCCCAATCAAACTGAATTGAACTTTTGGAAACGCACTTCCCGAGCGAGGATAACATTCCCTTTCTAATAAAAACAACTCGCCGTAAACAATCATAGCGTGTGAATTCCCTTCAAATCTAGCAGCGACATCCTTTGGCGTGCATGTCATTTGTATTCATCATACGGAGATTATTGCGAGTGGTTGTAACCAAAAGTACCCCACCGAAATTGAATTTCTCTTCTTCATGCATCCTTTTTCCTTCTATTGCAAGAGCATTTTTCCGCAGCATAGAAGTTATTTTATTACATAGTTATCTACAATAAAATCCCTTAGATGGACATCTTGTAGTAATCGCTATGCATTTAAAACTCCTTTCTTCTGTATGGAGACTTCGTCTATTTTAAGTTGCATAATTTAACCAGAAAAATTCCTCTGAAATCTGCATATAAAGAGTCAGTGTCGTGGTGTTTTTTTTTAGCATTGTCCGTGGTTCACTCGGTTTCATTGTCTTTTATGAATTAATTTTTGGCTTCGGCTTTATTCAGTTTTTATCGGGCTCCCGGACAGCCAAGAGGGCAGCCCGTTCGCTTCTGTGAAAGCGTTCCCGAGTTCGATTCCCGGTTGAAGCTCCCATATGCAAAACGACCATGGCTTTCGAAGCACTTTTAACAATACTACTGTCAATAGGACGATGAATTTGAGATTTTTTTAGAATGTTATATAATCAGTATTTCCTACATTTATACTCTGAACAAACACCAAGGGGCTCCCGATAGCTAATTGGCAACGCGTTCTACTTCTGTGAAAGCGTTCCCGGGTTCGATTCCCGGTGAGGGCCTACGTGCGAAATGACCTAAGCTGTCGAAGCACCGTACGCGGCCGACCATTCACCCTCTGACATGCACTGCCTGCGTTACTTAACCTACAGTTCAAGGAGACATACAAATCTAAATCTATCCCTTGTGTTGAAGGACACAACTTGTTGGGAAACATTTTGCATATTTTGCATTTTCACAAATCCTAATCTACCACGGATGGTAGATTAGGATTTGTGAAAATGCAAAATAAATTTTCTGAAAATCCTTGCTGTGTAAAAACACGAGAAGTACAGCTTTTGAGGCTTTCTAAAATCAAACCTATAGTAGCTTGTAAAGAAATCTATGGGCTCCCGGTAGCTAAGTGGGCAACGCGTTCGACTTCGGTGAAAGCGGTCCCGGATTCGATTCCCGGTGGGGCCCACGTGTGAAATGACATAAGCTGTCGAAGCACTTTAAGCAACACTACCCAAAGTAATCTGATTAATTATATTTCCTGGTGCTAATGGTTTTCATGAAAAAAATCGTAGGGTCCGAGACACCTTTTGGCAGGGACCACTCAAGCAACTGCTAGTTGAGCATGGCGAACCCTTCTAATTGTCGGACCGGCTTTACTATCACACATACCTTACTTCATCCATCGCCTTGGAACCACACTACTACGAGTTCTCTATGTCCACTTTTCTGGAAAGAACGCAGCCATCTTTAGAAGACAGCAGCAAGTAAGAGAAGCTGTAGATCCAGATGAAAATTTCAGAGGAGGAGCTAAGGAGTCAGATTCATCCTAGCCCAACCAAAATGATCTCAACGACTTCATTAGAGAATTTGGTCTCCTTAAGTCCAATGCTAAGCTTTTGATGTCTAGGCTAAAGCAGTAGAATTTGTTGGATTAAATTGTGCAGGTCACAGTTGAGAGGTAACTCCCCCATAATTTTTCCAGCTTCTTCACTCGTTAAAATGGACCATGTTTCTGCCATAATGTGACCGGTCTGTTCAAGGCAATAAGCAATCGGAAATACTAGTAACCAGAATGAGGGATGCCTCTTCCCTGACAGTTCATCCAGGAGCCACAAAGTTGTACTGCTCCATAATGTTAACAAGTACCCATCTCAAGGAAGAATGGAATTGAAAAAAGTCTAACGGGACGGGGAACCCGGGTCTCCCAATTGCCGGTCGGGTACTCTGTCCGTTGAGCTATCCCGGTAGAACATTTCTCCAAGCCATTCGGAAGACTTTGTGGGCAAGGACGTTGCGAGTTCGTCCACATGGTGGCATCGTTCGCGGTCTCGGCTTCATAGAAGCACCGGCCACACAAAGTGATGGAAACGATACCCCCTTCAGGTTGAAAACACAGTAAAACTGTGTACGGGTAAGGGTGATTTTGCGCCGGTCCCGTCAGACTTTTTTAAAGTCCATTCTTCCTTGGGATTTTTCCTGGGCGCGCACCATCTTGCGCAAAATCGCCCTTACCCGTTTTCCTGAAGTACCCATCTTTAGTTCATATCATTTTCTCCTTTGGAAGTACCCGTCTCTTCCCCTCACTCAAAAAAGATTACAACAGCATCAAGACCTCGCTGGATGCCTTAAAGTATGACCAGTACAGTTCGCCTGGTTGTAGTGGTTCGGGGCTTCCAAGACAATCGCAAGGTCGAAATCTATGTTGAGTTGGTTGAGACTGGTGAAAAAATACGTCAAAATGAGATTTAGGAAGTCCCTCAAAGTTAATATTCTTGATGCTCATCTTCATAAATTCAAGGAGGACGTGGGGGCGAACTCAGAGGAACAATGCAAATCCTTCCACCAGGATATATCGGACTTTGAACACCACTACCAAAGTCAATATAACAAGAACATGATGGGAAAGTACATTTGGGGGCTGGTTAGCGAGAGTGATTCACAATATATTCTTAAATCTCGAAAAATACTCCCTTCAAATTTTTGTAGTCATTTACTAATTTGTAGTCATACACTATACCATTACTCAACGTCTTACGTCGGAGGTACACCCTAGAGTAAAATTATTACACGATAGATATACTTATTCTATAATTCCAAAAAAGCTTAATATTTTCCTTTGCAGCAAATATCATAGCATGAGTAGAGGAGGAGACAAGTGTTGGACATTTCTAAAGGCACAAAGTATGTACTTCATATTCTCCTGAATTCTTCACGTCATATAAAATTCGGTAATAGGCGAATTTCTTAATTGGAAATACATTTCTCTTTCATTAGAGTTCATTTGTAAAAACTTTCATAAATAAATGTGTGCACGCACTCCGGATAATTCGCTTTGAGATAATCCTAAGGTATCGTTATTAAACCATTGAGATACAATTTCTATCATTATAAACACCTTCAATATCTTCAAACTTCTTTCCCGAAGGTAACTTTTTCTTATAAAAGATATGACTAATAATAACCACATAAATCAATGAAGAGCGTCGATGGGCTTTTCTCAATCTTTTGTTTACAATTATGATATATTACGGCAATCGGTTAGGGAAGCATTATCGGTCAATGATAAGACTTTACGATCCCGCGAGATGTAGCCGGATCGGCATTTGTTTAAAAACATCCAACCGTTCGCAGTTACTGTGGAACTTCGATCTCGTTAAAGAAAGTTAAATATCACCATTTTGATCTTCTTCCTCTGATTATATTTTATTGAATTATTCCTTTAAAGATCAATCCCTTAAGTATGGGACTATATTAATAATTTATCTTTCATTATCAAACATATTACGTCTCGCTTTCGTGCATTAAATATTATAGATTACTTATTAGTTTATGGCATAAATTTCTGTTCCAATATTCCATTTATATTTTATATATATAATTTGACAAAATAATGAGCTATCGATAATTTTCGATGCAGTGCCGCGAGGACATTAGGGGGTTCGCTTCTTAATGAGACACATAGACGAATCTATAGGCAATGAATCTTGCTCGTGTTCCAAGAACGTAAATGTGTCTCATTAATAAGCGAACCCCTTTATCTCTCCGCGACATTATTTTAGTGTCAGATGCGGGGTCGTGCCGCCACACCGTGAGAGCGATTTGGCGTGCATGATGGCTTTTGGCGTTCTTGGAGTTGTTTAGCCCAAGTTTTCAACAGCATTTCAATTCAGGAGAAGAAATTTACGCACACAACAGCAGAATCAAATGACAATACTTACACATTTCATAGAATTTGTATCCAGCTGTCCATGGTTTTAATGATTATGTTCATATTCGTGGAATTCAATTAAATATCGATATCAATGATTAATTCCATGAATTGTTGTCAGCATTCATGCTGTACCTAAGAACTTCATCCGTTTACAGGTAACGAAGAAATGGTGACGGGTTACGCGAATATGGAAGCTAGCATTCGCTTTCTACAGTACACTAGTCGCTTTCAGGCCCACTGCTGCCCTTCCGAAGTTCGAAGTCAACTTTCGCTCGTTAGCCGTCCAAAAAGTAGGATTTCGGAAGGTCCACCGAGCCCCTTTTTCAAGTTTGGAAATAAATAGAAGTCACGGGGGCCCAAATTTGGTGAATACTGTGGGTGCTGTAATATTTCGAACTTTAATTTCATAATTTTTGCCGTCGAAACTGCGGATGTGGGTACCTGTGCATTTTCTTGATGGAAGAGGATTTTTTTTCTTTTACAAATGAGGACTTTTTTCTTGATTTTTTCCCTTAACCGGTGCAAAAACGACGCATAATACTCTCCAGTTATCGTTTAACCCTTTTCCAAGTAATCGGTGTAGATGATTCCGCGTGCATCCCAAAAAACCACGGCCATCACTTTGCCGGCCGATTTCCCCGTCTTCGCCTTCTTCAGAGCCCGTTCGCATTCAAAAACCCACTATTTGACTGTTCCTTTGTCTTTAGAGTGTAGTAGTGTATCCATGCTTCATCCACAGTTATGTAGCAATGCTGAAACTCGTCAGGATTGTGACGGAAAAGCGCCAAAATAGCCTCAGTCGACCACACGATTGCGTTTATTCTCCTCTGAGAGCACCCATCTTGCCGAGATTTTTTTCAAACTCAATCTTTCGTGCAAATTTGAAAACACTGTACCTTGCGATACGTTAGTGACCTCGACTATTTCGCGCACTTTGATTCGTCGATCACTCAAAACCATATCTTGGATTTTGTCAATTATTTCGGGGGTAGCCACTTCCTTAGCAATAACATTGATAGTAAAGTTAGGAAATTTGCGGCTGACACGTTATTTATAAGTGAAGAGGAAGTTTAGAGGACAGATCAATCCTGTCGAATGATTTAGATAAAATTAAGAGTTGTTGCGATGATTGGCAATCAGAGCTCGATATAGACAAATGTCCGATACTAACTTCTTCGAAATAAAAAATAATGCCAATAATTATTTGTACATCCTCCGAGGGAAAACTTTATCAACAGTAGAATCGGTGAAATATCTTGGAGTAAACCTCACAAATAACATGAGATTACAATCGTTATGGGTTACATCCGTAATATATGTGAAAGAGCACTCAGATTCAGAAATAGAAGGTCCGTGAGTGATGTTGCGTTGCGTTGGTCAGGCCTCACCTGACCTGTATGTGCTCCTGCCGAAAATTGTCGTATTCTAAGTACAGATATTTTTCTCGATTTGAAAGTGTCAACATTTTTTCCAAACAACTAAGATTTTCGAAAGGCATTGTTACATTATAAGCGCTCCATAATAGGATACGTGATTCCTATACATTTCATGCGGACGATTATTTAATCTGGCCTGGCAAGCGAGCCATGAATAGAACTTTGTTGAATTAATAATTAATTATTCATATATGTATACGTTGCTGTCTGTAATTATCAGAGATCAGTCAGTGCTCAACCGTTAAAGGGAAAGGACGTGTCTCCAGGTAGCTCTCGCAGCGGAAGTGAAAGTATAATGGCTTTACCAAAATGTGTTGTATGCAAGAAGGCAGTAAAGAACGGAGTGTGCAGTGATGACTGTAAGAAGTCGTTTCATTTTAGCTGCAGTTTATTTAAAGTTGAAAACTGCGTAAAGGATGATTGGCGAAGCAGCAGCTGCAATAGGAAGAGGAGTACCACGGAGGAAAAGGACGCCTTAATCGTAAGATTAAAGAAGGAATTGGAAGAGAAGAAGGAAAGGGTCAAGAGACTGACGTCGGAAAATGAGGACCTTAAAAAACAGTTAAGTACTCGTAAAGTGAATCTGTCTCATCCTAATGCTACATTAAATTCTGATTCATTTAAAGATGTTCTGGTTTAAGGGGACTCAATGGTTAGATTTAGTGGGAATGAATGTAAACGTAAAGGGGCTGAGGTTGAATGTTTGCCGGGTATAAGGGCTGAGCAATTGAGTAATAAAATTGAAAGAATAGGGGAGGAAAGGGATTAGAGGGTTGTCTTGCTTCATGTGGGAACAAACAATATTAAAAGTGCCAAGAGTAGTGACCGTGTAGTGGGGGAAATTTGGGATTTGTGTAAAGTTGCTGCCAAAAATTCAGTAAAGCTAAAATTGTAGTGAGTGGAATTGTCAAAAGGAGGGATGTGGCACCAGAGAAAATTGATTATATTAACAGGGGAATAGACTGGGTGTGCAAAAGCCAGGACTTAGGTTTTATTAATCCAAACAACTGGGTGAATCAGAGGGATTTGGGTAGGGTTGGATTACACCTTAATCGAAGGGGAAACTACAAATTAAGTAAATGTTTTGCAGATTCAGTGAGCAGATGTTTGGATCAGGGAAACTAGAGGACCGAGCAAGAGATGACAAAGCCAGTGGTGGCTGCGGATTTGGTCAATCCACCGAAACAGAGCTTTCAGAAAGTGTAAAAATTAAGAATGGCAATGGAGAATGTAAGGGTGACTGTAAAAGTGTTAACGACGAAGGCAGCGGCTTGAGAATTCTCCAGGTAAATTGCAGAAGTCTCTATTGTAAAAATTAGTTTTTTTCATCTCTAGTTGATGCTTCAAAACCAGACATCTTAGGAACTGAGTCTTGGCTGAAAGAGAATATTTACTCAAACGAGGTTTTTCCATCGGGTTTCGTAGTTTATAGAAGGGATCCTTCAGATAGCATTCGAGCCATTAAAAGAGATAAACGATTCTTCAGGGGAAACCTGTGCAAATTACTTACAATTTTCAGATTCGGTTATTCTGCAAAAGGTTCAACAATTGAAAAATAGGAAATCGAAGGGTCCGGATGAAATCCCTAGTGATGCGATAAAACTGGGTAATCGTGCAATTGTTCCCTATCTGAGAACACTTTTCACTGCAACGCTAAATAATAAATTCATTCCCGACGATTGGACCAAAGGGATCGTGATTCCAATACATAAAGGAGGTTCAAAATCAACGTCAGATAACTACAGACCGATTAGTCTAACTTCACAAGTTTGCAAAGTTATGGAAAAAATTATAGCAGCCCGCGCGTTCTTGGGCACGTTACAGTCCTGTTAAATATTAATTCGTATAAAATAAATCGTCTAGTTGAAGTTAGCCAAAGTTATTGTTTGTGAAATATCCTACCAAGAGCTTTATAACGAGACCAAGCCCGAGTTTTTACGTCCATCCATTACCGAGAAAAAGTTGTTTTACATAATTGATAACAACTTCTTATCACATGACGGAATTAATTTGAAACTTTTTATTTAATTAAAACATTGGTATTCTCATGTTACGTCAAAATTTCGTATCAATTGCGTTGATACTTTTTAAGATATCAATTTTGAAAGTAAGCGCTCCGGTAAACAGCGCGAAAAAACGGGCACTTTTTTCGTTCTACCTGTAATAACATACCAACCGGATGTAAACAAAAAATTTTCATTGCACCGTGAAACGAACTAAAATTTGGTGCAACCCATTGTTCTGTGGGATTCCTGGTTTAGATTTTATTCGAGTCCAAACTCGAGTATCCATAATAAAAAATCCGACAGTAGGTGTATACCGATCGACACTTTTTTCATTACATTCGCTCGCATTTACAGTTGGGCTTCGATCCAATGAAATGGAGTTCAATGTCCCAGTTTTCGCTTTATACACCCATCTATTACATTTTAAGGACATTTTCATTTCGAAGTTATTTTTTAAAATTATTTTCCTATGGGATATTTTGCATCAGCTGTGGGACTACTCGAACTAAATCATCTGCCATTATCAAAAGCATAACTTTTTGCGGTGGAGTATTAAATATTTTAGAGTATTTAATAATATATTTTTCTTCTTGAAATATCATTTACATATCTGATGTATGCAACTCAACAAACGGCTAATTTACACCTTTCTGCTAGTATTGATAAATATTTTTCTGTTCCTTTGTGCTGAGTACTTAATAAATTCTTCAGTTTACAACAGGAATGAAGCAGAGAAATCCTAATAGTATGATGAAACATTGTCTCGAATGGAAAAGAAAAATGAAAAGTAAACGACCGCTCGGAGAAATTCTCTTTGGATCGAGTGAAAAAGTTAACGAGTTCGCGCGAATTGACGGCGTGGAAGTAAATTTCTTGTCTAAAATGCAACTGCTAACGAACGACTCAGTGCGTCAGTGTTGAGGATACATGCACCATTGCAGGATGGTGTACAGATGGCAGATAAATCGTTTGGGCTTCTTACTAACTACAAATGGAGTGGAAAGGGGAGCAGATAAATGATTAAAAAGATGAGATCATGGAAAGAGAGACGATGGCATGTGTTCGAGGTGAAGTTGATGGAAGGAAGGCAATAGAAAGGAGAAATGGAAAAGATGAGAATGGACGGAAAAGGAAACAGTTGCGAAATGTCGGTTAAAGGAGATACGGTTAAGATAGAGCAAGTGGCAGTAGAGAAACGGTAATGGTCCAACTGGCTCACGAAACAATTAATAACGAAACGGGGGCAAGAGTCCCACTTCCAGTAGGCCCATAGCTCTCGAGTGTAACTATATTTCATACGGCAAACAGATGATCCTGCTAACAATTTTCTGAATAGCAAAGATATTTTCATTGCTTTCTGGACTAGACTAACGTTCCCTATGGATTTGGAAAGCGATTATTTTTTAGGAAGCTTGTGCACGAAAATTCAGAAATTGAAAGCTATATATAAATTAATAGGGGCATTCCGGGAGAGATTCCCCGGGCGTCGTAGTCTGCCTTAATCACTAGTTTTGTCGCAGATACCTTTGCCAGCCATGTTGACTTATGCTCGTGGTAATAGTTTTAGACGGATATATTAATATTTTTTAGTTTTTTATTCAAATTACGTAAGCGTGGCACATTTGAATTCCATGATGTAATGCTAAATGTTCATATAAATCTTGGCATATCGGTTCAAGCAAATGTATGAAGGGCATTTAGGTTAAATCGAATATTTATTGATGATAGAAGGACTTCTTGGGGTTTCCAACCATGCTGATTGTTTAGGCAGGAAACTGTGCACTGGAGAATCTCTCCAGGAGTTATAGGAACCTCTACTCATTCGGATAGATGCCGCATATAGACGATACCGAGGGAGAATTTTTATCTTTTTTAAAAATCATGTGTTTATGTTTGACAGAAATACTGGTAACATTGATAATAACTATTACTCTTGCAAAGGGAGATCTTTGCGAAAGTTCATAACAGATTTTGAAAGCCATTTTACTTTCAAAGCAATTCTGTGGATGATCTAAAATAGTTTGTTCATAGCATTGAAATAAAGTATATTCATCCCAAGGAAGAATGGACTTGAAGAAAGTCTAACGGGACCGGGAATTGAACCCGGGTCTCCCAATTGCCGGTCGGGTGCTCTGTCCGTTGAGCTATCCCGGCAGAATACTTTTTTCAAGTCCATTCTTCCTTGGGATTTTTCCTGGGTGCGCACTATCTTGCGCAAAGTCACTCTTACCCGTTTTTCAAGTATGTTCATTTTTGTCTGACAAGGGAACCTTGACCGGTGCGCCTAACGGATCACAATGACTCAATCAAGAATAGGTTCTTCGGCAAAATATAAAGACCATCATTATGTTCCGGTTCTTCCTAACTTTTCCTAGTTTCTGAATAAAACGAGTTTAAAAATCAGCTTAAAATTCGTCAATTTGTAAATTTGAATACCAACTAACACATCGAATAACCATCGCTAGTCGTGGTGTATTGCTTGGCGGTCGCGACGGTACGACCCAAGTTTGTGGGTTAAGTCCGATAAGTGATTTTTCTGGTTTCATTTTTTCTTCCGCAAATTTTACTCCTTTTCGTAAATATTTTATCAATTTGAACGTTTCCTTCAGGAAATTCAGGTTACATTCTCCTTGCCGTTTTTACGCTTGATTAATTTTTCCTGAATTATACTTATATATATCTATCCGGTAGATAAATTATTCATCGACGGCGATGTTTTCAACGCAGATTCTCGCAATTTCATTGTACGCTCCTATTTGGAATCATTTCACCAATTTCTAACGACCACCGCCAACGTTTGCTTAGAAGAAGAAAGGGAACTCCCTATCCGAGGGAAATTTTATTGCCTTGCAAAAACAGACCAAAACTGAAGATGCCGTTCTCGAATAAACTGCGAACTAAATCAGGGAAATAGATGCTACAAACTAATCGATTCATTTTTTGCGAACGATACGTGAAAGTAATCGATTACGGAAATGGATTCATGGTGCGTTCACCTCCTGCCACACGCCGAAAGGCGGCTTGCGGGGTACATAGATATAAACGATATGCTACCTCTCAATTATGTTTCAGAAATGTAGCGATAAATAAAATTGCAGAATGTGTGGATTTTGTTCAGTGCCGTCACCTTAAGAGTAGTCCCTTTAGAGTAGCAAACACCGATCCCAGCGCTTTCTCTATGCATCCTGGAGTGTCCAGGATGGAGTGGAGTCATTGTGTCCAGCACCGCCTGCAATTCAGCTTCTATCTCCTGTATCGCACCCAATCTCCGCCTTTTTAATTTGAATTTAATTTTTAGAAAAAGAAAAAAGCTGGAAGAAGCTAAGTTGGTCGACTGAGACGGACGAGGAACAACAGGCAAATGCTTTCGCCAAAAACTGCTGCAGGATGAAAGCGGTATGAGGTCTTGCATTTGAGCGTGGCTGGGTACGTCTACGAGCGTGATTCAAATTTCGGGAACTTTTGGGATATAGATATTTTGTGATTGAGCAAATCGTAAAACTAGCTTTTTTCAAAAACATTGGTAAATATTAGTTTTCAATAATTACATAGAAAATGAATTACTCTACAAGATCTCAAATGTTAACAGTTAAGTATGAAGCACGAAGTCTCAACCCTAACCGTTCCCTCAGATATGTTGCTCGAGTAATTTAAAGGTAGCTCTAAGTATTAAAGAGTGTTTGCTACGTTCTCTCCTGCAGTATTATTCTGTTAATTTCCAAGTCTCTTCATCATTCAGAAGAATTGGACAGTTCTGCAAGTTATAAAATAAATATAACAGAGGCCTTTCGGGTTCTTATTAAATAATTAGTGAAATATATTGAAGACAATATTGGACAATTTAAAAGTTATTTAGCGATACTTATTAAAAATAACGTTTAAGATTATTTTGCTAACAATATTAAAATAGACTCCGAGGGAGAATAATGAACTCTTTTATGGATAACTAATATTTAAAATGAATTATTCGTTCGTATGGCTCAAAAATCACCAAACACATCTTTTCTCTCTATTAACCAAAAACTCATTATTAAAATCATAATGAGTGATCACTTCATCCATAAAAGGAATAGATAAATGGCATAGCTGTCAAAGTGAATACTAAGGCTAGAAAGGCTAAGTGGTATCTCCTCTTAGATACATTTACATTGAAACCCTGCCGTCAGTAGAGGCAGGTGGTGTAAAAACACAGATAATCCTACCACACCTTAACGGCTATTGGCTTCTCTAATACTTTGCTGGGAAAACGACCAGAAGTTTGTTTGTTGAAAAGTATTTTCTTTATTTTAGAGAAGAATTTGTAATTGAGTTGATCAAATCTGTGAATGAAAAAGTATCAGATGATATTTTTAAGAAATTTTGGAGATTTAGGAATAAAAATAAAGAAACATCCTGAGAGAATCCGTCCTGCCAATCACTTCCCTGAATGGCTTCTTAGTTTTCTCTCGGAGGTCACCCACGTTGCTAACTGGAATAACAATATCAGCTATCTCGTCGAAGAGATCTGTAGTGATAAACTTTTCGAAAAGCTTACGTCGGTAATCGAGTCTTCTATCCCTAAGCGAAGTCCACCCGAGGGACGCTATCATAGGCGAAACATTATTGTATAGATAGGAGAACTACGTTCGACTAATCATGAAGGGAAAAGCAGAAAAAAGGTAGACTTCGGAAATTAAGAAATCAGCATAAAGGATTTAATTTATATCAGACAAACGTGGGAAGGCTCAAGAATGGAGGAGTTAGTGAAAGAAAGGAAGAAAAAAGGACAGAAAACTAAGGAAGGAAGGAAAAAGAGAAGAAAAGAGATAAAAGGGTGAAGATGAGCTTGAGGAAAGAAGATGAGGGGCGAAGGAGTGTAGATGTTTGTGAAATGGAACGGGGGCGTTAATGTGTAGACAAACAGTGCCATAATGGAAGGGAGTGGAGAGAAGAAGTAAAAACGTGAAGATGGACCTCCGAGCGAAATTTAAGTCTTCTTCGAATCAGCTAAAATTGCCAGCCAGACGGGGAAGTGCTACTCATTTGAAACATCTTTCTGCAGTTATAACTTTACGTAAAACGCGATAAAGATGAGCGAATACAGTATTTTAAGAAAAACGATAAATAAATGCGCACATCTTTGTGACTGATAGAAAGAAATCAGGGTTATATCCGTCAAAAATTGGGTAAGAGATACAAAAAATGTTTCACTCATCGAATCAGGAATAAACAGTCATCATATGAAATTCATCTTTGTTCCTATGTTAAATTTTTTAATACGAGAAGAAATATTTAATAATTTGCGATAAGAGCTATAATTACCTCTGAAATGAAACTTAGTGAACTGGGTAATCGCAATTCAAGAACAACTTTGCGGGTTAGTAGTAGGACTCTATCAGAGAAAGAAGTAATAAGGATTTCTACACCTTACCATAGGGTTTCATTGAGAGAACATTTGCGACTAATTTAATCGTGACCAGAAAATTACCTAAATTCATCAAAATCTTTCCCTTAGCAGCATTCTATACAGAAGGGTCAGTCTGCTAGGTATTCAACCAGAAGGCAGTTTGAGTATCGACACCTTCATCACTACCTACTTAGAGCTTTAAAAAAGGAAATGTGGCTTATTAGCCGATTTAAGTAGTGAGGTAGTTTGCCTTCCTCAATGAGAAAAACTTCTGAGTGGAATACGCCCATTTAAGTACAATCCGTTGAATAACAGCTCGTAACATTTGAAAAAGAGTGACGAAAATGAATTACGAGTATCATTATCACTAAACCCCGGTAGCTTTCATATATATTATCACAGCCACGAAAGGAAAAAACTTAACTTTTTCTTTATCGTATACCAAAATACAACTGAAAAGTATTCCAATCATCAAAGTATGGAAGCAGGAGCCGACCTCTTAGTAGAGTTTTATTCTTTTGATTAGTTATTAACCGGAATTCAAACATTATTAGCTGAAATTATACACATTTGAGGCCCTCTAGCTTCAGAATTTGTTAACGTTTTGCATCTACTGTTACATTATAGTAGAATACATTATAAATATTAGCTGAGTAAAAGAAACTTATTTATAATTTTCATAGTTTTAAAGCCATATAAATATACGACCCAAAAAGTGCACTAAATACGTTAAGCAATCAATCACAAATGTAATTAATTGCGAAAAGATAGAAATTGAACAGGACTTTTCTCTGTTCTATACAACCAGTAAAAAAGAGTACAAGTTGCTATTTTTTCTTTCTCCGAGTCATCGAATAGAATGAACAAATACGAAATGACCTCCATTTCGCATCGTACATTCTCAACTTCTTATATTAGTTATTTGGTAGAGACTTAATCCCATAAGCATATCCGTTGACGCACATGTGTGTATATCACAATAAAGATGACAAATATGTTGGCAATAATTATTGAAATACTTTAAATGCAGAGTTTCTTAGACTTTAACTTGGTTGTAAAGAAGAATAAATTTCATGGAGCCAAACTGTTACTCCTTTCCTTAAAATGTCAGTATAAGACATTTTACTGTCTGTCAGTGTGTTTCTTAAGTTTTATTTTTAATTTCGTCCACAATTCTTCCACCACCCTAATTAATTTCTCCCTCGGCTCTTCCGTTTCAACATTCACAAGAATCAAGCCCAGTATCTTCTAAAATTAGGGGCACCTCTAATTATTTAGGGTTTCACTTTATATAAAATTATTTTGTAATTAGATTATTAAAAACTTCATATTTACAATTCCAATCACTGACAGTACATACAACATACATGATATCACCGAAATTCTATTGATTCGTAGTTGCACCCGAAAGTTGTAGATCCATCCAAGACTAAAAGAAATGCGCGGCAGTTATATATATAATTATTGTTGATACGGTATATTAGCATCGCTTTAAATCAGCAAATAACATTATTATGATAACATATAGATCGAAAACTCTACTCTTATATTACTTTCGTATGCAATTCTTGTTTCAAAAAGTATCCTAGGACGAAACGTTTTTACAAAATATTTTATAGAAGCATCAATTTTGGATTAGTTACACTATTCCAAGAGTAGATCAAATCTAAATTTTCCTTTCTCTGGAAAATGACTAAATCTGATCAAATGTATCGCCGCTTAGCAAATTCCCATCAATGCCAACTTTACACTGGTGAGGGAAGAATTAACTCGTAACTTCTTTGGATTTACAATGTAGAAGGTGAATGAACCTTTGCTTTTTCTTTTTCCGACAAGAAAATGATGAATGAGGAATGAAATTCCGAGAAGCAGACAATTAAATAGAAAATCCCTAAGTGTCCGCGTGGTTTGTTTAACAATATAAACTGTGTTGAGTGGAAGTGGGAGGATTTTCTGAGTGCATTCATCCTTGGGACAATAGTTTAAATTCTTTCGGTTCGCACACTGCCTTATCGCTCGATCCTATTTCCTTTACCGGGAATTTTCATAATTTTTAGAATACCAATACATTATACATCTTCCTTTCTGCTTCCTCAACAAACAACATTAATGTTCTTCAGTGGCCGGCTAGAAGCCCAGATCTGAATTCGATTGAAAATAAGAGGGCTTTATTCGCGAAAGTGGTTCAAAAAGTGATCTCAGGTCAAGAAACACGGACGAACCATGGGTCTTCATGGAGGAGTGGAAGTGATTTGTAAGACATGATGTGAGGACGTTAGACGATCAATGACGAGAAGCAGCTCGTTTTAGATAACAATGAGGATTGATTATTAAATAGCTCTAGTAGTACTGTTAAAAGTGCTTCGACTGCTTCGATAATTTCGCACTTAGGCCCCCACCGGAAATCGAACCCGGGACCGCTTTCGCCGAATTCGAACGCGTTGCCCACTTGGCTATCCGGGAGCCCAATTTATTAAATATAATTGTTTAAAATTGTAAAGAAGATGGTAAATTATGCGATGTTAATATTTGATGTTACCGTGATTTAATTATAATTATCGATGATTTATTAATAAATTATATATTTATTCCACTAATGTACATTAACAGAGATGTATATCGATAAAAAATTATGAAACTCCTACTCTTTCGTTGTGTAAGGTTTATTAAGTGGATCCGTTTTATCCACAGAGTCTGGTAGTTAAAATAGCCAATGAGTCGAGTTCATTTCCGAATTCCATTTGCAGCTGGAAAATAAGATTCATACCAAACGCCACAACACTTCAAACGAATACAGTAATATCGTAGGATTGTCCTCATGGTATTCTTCCGAGTCGCTAACCTTGAGATTTATCCTCAAATCCTCCGGGCTAATTTTTAAATACATATTCAGATATTCATTCGAATAACCTCTGTACTTAGAGAGAGATATTACTAGCCCAAATGGTAGATTTTCTGTTGGGGTCTCACTCCTTTCCCATGCATCCCTAGATGAAAAATGCTATATTTTATTTTCTAATAATGTCTTAAGAAAAAAATGTAAAATACTGATGAATGATCTTCTGATTCTGACCATAAAGCAACGCAAGAATTGTTCATGGAAATCATTGTAATTTTTGTTAGGTTTTAACTCACAGTTTTCTAGCGTTCTTTTCTAAGGTTTCGGAGGTGAATTCACTACGTTCCCAAAGTGTTCACAGTAAATCAATAAAAAAAATTACAATTGATTACCAGTACAATAATACCATTCCGAAGACCGAGAATTCAATCTCACTCAGGGCGTGGAATTGAAGCCGAGCCATAAACGAAATAATATTATCTATTCCTTCTGAATGAAAACCGAACAGAAATATTAAAATTCCTGAACCTAAGTCGAAACCGAAAATCATCATTTATTCCTCCCCGATAACAGATTCCCAACAATATCCTTTAACTTAAGTGTAAATGGAGAATCGAAATATGTGTAAATGTGACTTTCGAATAACTAATATGAATTCATGAATAACATCTACATACATCTAATTTTATAAATTGATCATTATTATTTAACATCAAAATTCGTATTCAAAGTTCAATTTCATGTAGTGTAATTGAACAAAAGCACGATGCAAGAGCATTTAATTGTTTAGCAGTCACAGAAAAAACTCGAACTCAGGTGGTTGACAGGGGAAACAAAACCGGTAAACCGATTATTTCATCGAATTGTAACGAAAACCGGAAGAAAAGACGTTCTGCTCTTCGTATCATTCTGAATTCCATCATGAAGATTCCCTGAAATGGATGTATACTTCATAATATTCCCGAGTTAGAATTTGCTGCCTTCCCCGTGACAGCCGTGCAAATCTTTCTCTGAGCCACTATTTCCAAACATACTTTCAGACGAAATACTGACTCGCGGAATAAGTCCTTGGGATTGTAAGTGAAAAATAATCGCTCGACCTAACATTGTAGTAACTCATCTGACGCATAAATCATTTACTATTTACTATTATCTTTGGAAATCAATTAAGTATTTAGTATTTAAAACTATGAATCGGACTTTTGCATTGGTCGTGCTCCATCTATGAACTCGATTAAAGATTCACTTGCGAAATGACCTTAGCCATGGTCCGCGAAGCACTTTTAAAATTACTACTACTACACCCTGACTGCAAGGATAATAATTCATCATAAAAAATAATTTATCGTAAAAAAATTAATATTTTCCGACCATTCAACAAACTTCTTGGACATATGTGCAAAATAGTAATTGTAAAAATATTGGAAGATAACTCATGTAAAAATAAAGATGAAAGAATTCTTATTGGGGGGTACTCTTACTGACCCTTCGACCCCTTACTTAGGATTAAGTTACTTTAAGGAAAGAAAGTTGGAACACGGCTGTTCATGAATTAGAGCATCTCAAACTGGCGGCCCTCGACGTGATTCTTAGTGCATGATGCTATGCAATAATATGACAATAGAACGATATGTTGCAAACAATAAGTTAATTTTTTAAACTATTTAAAGAAGAAGCTTTTATATTTAATTTAATTAGTTACCTATATTCCTGCATTCTCACTTCAAAATAAAATTTTAAGAAAATTTGTAAGTGTGATGTGGTCCGCGAGAATCTTACCAATCGCAGTAAATGGCTCGTTCTTTGAATGAGTTTGACACGCCTGAATTAGAGGTTTAAAAACACTCCTGTCGACAGACGGAGTGTTTTTAAACCCCTAATTAAGTTACATGCTTACATTTTTTTAAATACTGAAATCTTGTTGAAGTCTATCCAACCCTCCCCATGGATGTAAGCCTCCCCAAGAGCTTTCAGCTCTCTCTATTCAGAGCTTCTCCTCGTCAAGCTATCCCTAGATACTTGATCAATTCTCACTTACATCGGTCCTTTGGTCTTCTTCTTGACCTCTTCACATCTCATGGTGTACAGTTGATAATTAACCATTTCCAGTGGCTTCTGTGACCTTATTTTATCAATGATATACGTCACTCCAGTCATTATTCTCACACGTATTAATTTTTCTGTCTCTTTCTGCAATTCCAATTCGACTATTACATACAAATATTTATTGTTTTAAGAGAATTATAAATTTTGTTTTTATATGAGCGCTTAGAGAACAATATAAAAATATCCTTAGAGTTGAAATTTTCCTTTCTAAATAAAATAGCAATACTATTTTTTCATCGAGAGAATTGAAATCAAATTAATTTTCCATTATTTGTTTCATACGATCTGAACACCTAATCTACACTTAGCTATTGACATTCTTTTACCTTTTATAAGAACTCGATATCGTTACCGTTGGATTTGTTCACCGATTTGATAATTAAAAACATTTATTAAAGTAAACAGCGACTCGGTCATCACTTACGCATGCCGCTTATAATTCGCTAACATTGGACGTAATGGAATCAGCAATTTTGCGGATAATCTCTAAATAAAAAAATCCTTAGCGAGAGGCTTTAGCGAGATTGAGAAAAAAGGACAACTTGTGAAGGATGTCACGATTTCCTCGGAATTGAAGCCGAAAGAGAACAAAAGGAGGCTGATGCGAGGTAATTATAAGGTATCAAGAAGGGTTAAGATGTGTCAAAAGGTCGCTGGAGAGATCTTCTGAGGATAAGTGTCAGAGGCGAGGGATGAGACGAAACAAAAGGGAATTGACACCGAACTGCGATCATCCCATTCTAGGTTGATTGATCCTTCACTCGGATGTTTACTGGTCTTTCGCATTGTCCGGGAAAGGACTGCTTCTAAATTCGCCAGCGAAATTCCAACGAAAAATTTTTAAACCAATTCGACGATAAAATATTTTCATTGCCAAACAAAATCTTTGAGTAGATGCACATGAATGATTTTTAAGCGTCGTAAAAAATTTGTTTAAAATTGATTTAAATGACGTATAAATTTGATTTGCCGTTGGTGTTAATTAATAAGAAACCAACCTCGATTAAGATGAAAGTTTTCTGTTACTGTTACAAAAATATCTCCGGTTTATTGCAGTGGTGCTCAGAGCCTCAAAACGCTTTTAAAAATGTTAAAACAGCCTCTAAATTCTTTAAGTTTCATATGTTTATTTGTTTGTTCGCTCTGAATTTTAGAATATAATATAAACGACTTTATGTAGCCCAATAAAGACCTTTCTATTCTATTCTAAATCGTTTTATCCATAAAATTCCACATTTCGAGTGGCACAACAGAAGTTCGCGATATTGAAGAGTTATAGCGCCACCAAGGCGTTCCCAAGCTCAGGGGTGGATTCATAATTATGCGCAAAAGGTGCTAATTGAGAACCTCAACCACTTGGGGGGGCTCAATAAGGGTTCCGCGAAAATTGAGCGTGTCTCACCACTAAACTTAACGTAAAACTATGTTATATTAATATCTGACAATCTGACAAATAGCATAATTTGTGGAATACTGTTATAGTTAGATAATTCTTTGTTTAACTACTGATGACGGCAGTATTCCGTCTAAATTTCCTCGGCAGTATTTCTGTTTACTCTTACATACGTTACATAAATTCTATTCTTTTGAATTTAAAGATCCTTAAATCACATGTTATACTATTTAACATTCTAATTTTATACGAACGTTACTTATGTTAAATTACATTTGTATTAACACAGTTCTAGACCAATTGAGCGCGTCTCACTACTTAACCTAACGTAAAACCATGTTATATTAATTTCTGACAATCTAACGAATAGCATAATTTGTCAAATACTGTTATAGTTATGTCTCTTTGTCATATCTCTTTTATTTATGAGATCTAACTATCACGCCAACTATCAAACATCAACTCATAAGAAAACTATTAACTATTTACCGATTATCTGTAGAGTGAGTAACTCCCCACAGATTATTCTATACATGGTTTGTCATTTTAAAGATCACAAAGGTATCTCCATCATATAAAAACATCGCAGTAGCGTCATGTCAACTGCGACTCCCTGGGTAACTTGCCCGTGTCTGGGGACGAGCCTGTTAGAACTCCTTCTTATGTATTGAAAGTCGTATATATAATACGAATTTTGGCTATGTTGAACAAAAAGTTACATTTACTCATACACACGAGTTTAAAGTATGTACAATAGTTTCGCAAACACATTCTTTCTTCGAACATTCTCCCTTACGCTGTACTTTCGGAATCTCACTTTGAAAACGCGACTCCTTCCAAACGACAGCGAAATTCTTAAATTTATATTTAAGCCTCATAAAGTCTTTTTTCGTTCTGGAGAGAAAAATAAATAATTAAAAACTGGAACTGTTTGAGAGAGTAGCAAGAAGTGAGAGCTGGACTAAAGGAAAAGCTTGGATCAAAGGGGATCTTGAGGTATTAAGGGTAGAATAGGAGAGAAGTGGGTTAGAAGAGAAGGGAGAAGGCGACTTGAGGAGTGCTAGGGAAAAGAGGATCAAGGGCTGAGGCGAAAGGGGCCAGCTGGAGGCGAAAGCGTGGATTAGTAGAAGGACGAGTGTGTCTGAGTGAACAATAGCTCTTCTGAGAGCCTCTCGTAAAGCAGGCCGCTATTGCGCCGCCTTCGTCGTACTCAAATGCGAAGCAGATCTGAAAGGTGCGCGACTTCCGGAAGATGCGACGGACACGCATTACGACCGCCTCATTTCACTTATTCGCTGAAGCGCCCTCAACAACCGGAGCATCTGATATCGCCACATACCTCTTCACCCCTTGCTGCATCATCTTAAGTCCGGCGTCCACTCACATCGCCGGTCCTCTTCGACCATGCGTAAATGCGATCGCACACATTTGAACCCTTCTCCAATGATATGCAGATATGGCCAACGCGTTGTGGTAGGCAACCAATTTCAGTTAGAAAGATGGTATTTTTCATTAATTAATTCCAATAGATATATTTAAGCGAAACTCTTGTTAATTTTTAGGCTAAAATGTATTATTTAGTCATCAATATTTGTAAATTTGTCAAAAATAACAAATTAATAGGTATTAATAAACGCCTGCAATCTTTGTTGTTCAACAATGTGTGCAATATAGCTATTGCATCTGATTCAAAGCTTTAGAAATCGACTTATTCACATGGAAAGGCCATTTGTAATAGATCACTTCCTCTCTAAACATTCTTCTTTTGTCCCCGATATTCTCATTACGCACAGCAAAGGAAAGAAAACCTAGAAAGTCTTCTTCATACCTACCACCGAGCAGAATATTATCCTAATCTCTTTCTATCACATGTTTCTCTGTACTGTTTAGCTAGCTACAGCTGCTACATTCTTACTAATTTTGTTATTAAATCGACAGTTCAGAGATAAATTTTATGAATTACGTAAAATTTACGTACAACTCCGGACTTGTGATCGAAATAAAAATATATCTTTCCGAGCCTTAGGAACCCTAAAATCTTTTCCTGTCCTTTCCTTAAAAAGAAATCAATTTTAAAACGAAATATACTGTTTCAACTGAAAAGAAATAGAATTTTATTGAGATTTACGGTAAAAAAGTGTGGAGCTGAAAAGGGTTAAACACCCCGATTTTCTCAAAAAAAATTTCCCTGCGTTAAATTAAAACTAGGAAAATGTTTTAGATGGATTTGAAGTATATAATTTTAGCTTATGAACAAACTTATTACGTAAACTGAAAAGACATATTCCAAAAAGATCTTGGGTTTGACACAGCTGGAAATTTTGCTAAAGAGAATTGCTTTCGAAGAATTTAGAAAGTATTTATACCATTATAATGGTAAGTCATCACTTTTTACCAAACTCCATCACTCTCCAAGCCCGAAAACTCTCGAAACACTAAAGTGCTTCCTTGGAAAACTACAAGAGATGAGTGATATACTTCCGAGCATTAAAGTTGGAACGTAATCTGTTCTATCATAAGCTCAGTAAAGGAAAATTAGTCTTTTGGAGCAAATTTTCGAGACCTTTCCAAATGAGTGTGGTATGGTTTTTGTTCAAATCCGGTTTTCTGAAATTCCACTGCAATTCCTTATTTCCCCATTCGCCTTAAGTTCCAAAACATATACCCCCACCAGCATTTCCCTACTTATCTGCAAATCACGTAGTACCAAAAGAAATTTTAACTGTACTGTTTGGCCGCTAGAGCAGCAAATTGCTCACAGACTTATGCAAGTGACTGAACATACATTTTGGTGGAATCTGCAAACATTACCTTGCGGTAACCTCGTTTATTTCTCTAATGCCATCCCTGAGAGTTATCAGGTACTTAGATTTTACTTTGACTTCCCTAAATCCGTTATCTTCATTCTAACATCTGGCTGTCTTCTCTGCTTCACTGAGAAATTCCAGTACTCGGTCTTCGCTCTTCAAGCTGCGGCAGTTGTAGGTTGCGAAGTGTAGGGGGTTATTTCTTTTCTTCATGATGGACCTCTGTAATGCCAACACCTCGAATGGGTGGTGCTTTTACGTCCAGATAAATTTCCATTGCGGAAGCTCATCACGAAAATTTTAACAACGTTTGGGTAATAAAGGAAAATAATTCACCAGGCAGTTCTACTGCCTGTTGCTGGATACCACTTTCAATCTTTGGCCAAAATATTGTTGAAGCCTTCTTAGCTTGGTTTAACCAAGGCTCTGCATCCATTGCAACCTCCGTAAATACCCCTCTGCCCTGATGAGGCAATTAACTTTCACAGTGTGAGTATTGGAGTATGTATTTATGTATGTGTATGTGTAAATTTTATACATAAATAAATATCAATTTAAATTTATGCAAAATATGACATTAGAAAGAATTTTAATTAATTTTAAAGATTTTCTTCATTTTGTTAGTGGTGTGCTACTCTGAAAACTTGAGAAAACTTATATAGCCCAAGTTGCGTTTCCTCATCATTTGAGGTAGTATTTTTCGTATTTGATAATTTTTCTTGATTCCGATGCAATGAGATATAACGGATGAGCTTCTATCATGCTAATCTACAGAAAAAACAATCGGTCCAAATCAATGTTGCTAAAGGATTGATGTTCTCATTTTGAGATGAATTTAACTAGTTGATTTCACACTGCTATAGTGACAGATTTCAAATGATTGTAGGATTATTGCAATTTATAATTGGTTGCTAGGAAATGGTATATCAAATAAGAAAACAAGAACGAGAAATGTAAACACTTATAGTAGCTGCAAGGTAAACGCTATGATTTGTTATAAGTTGCTGCCTTAGAGAGTAGTCTAAAGATATACTGAATGATGGGTGAAGAGGCCCCCATAAATATATTGCTATGGTCGCTTAGATACTTTTGAGACTTATTTCATGAACCACACGCAGAAATTTCAGCCATTAAATACAAAAACTTAGAAGATATTATCAGTTTTAACTACGCTAGCAATTTCTTCTGTTTTCGAGATCGAAGATGCCCATGTTGTAGAGCAATAGAAATCACCCCCGAAGATTCATATTTTTGTCAAGTAAAACGCTTTCATTTTTCATAGCTAAATTTAAACTATTCTTACAAAAGTATTTCATAAAAGATCCACTTAAATTATGAGGGTAAAGTAATTTCATGGCTTAATAATTTGCTATTGAATTTTTATTTCGTGGTATTTCTTGCTGATTGTTTGATTCGCGGCTTTCTGTCGTAAATTCCTCATTCTGAAAGCAGCCGCATTTTTGACGATTCAATCTCATCTTCACGCTCGAAAAAAATGAAAACTTCTACCATCACACGAGAAGTGCTTCTTGCAATACTTAGTAACCCCATGGAATAAAAAAGACGCCATGGAATGAAAACATGGGAAAACATGCTAACACTTCGACAAGATGGGAAAAGGTCACAGAATTTAGTCTGTCGCATTCTGCATGCCACATTTTTTGTTTTCCTCCACTCAATTTATTGCGGCCGGGACCTAGTAGCTTCCCCTTTTCCACCCGAGCAGGATACAACCATCAAGCAATGTGATGTCATCACCAGAGGCGGCAATATGTCAACCGCAGAAAGACGCACACGGATAGGTTCTATCTCCACACGACATATGCATGTATCTTCTTCCTCCCTTTTACCACAACTAGAGCCTTGCCATTTTCTTTCCCACTCATGAATAGAAAGCGCGCAAACTGCTGATCCGTGTCTTGAGGATCATCTCACCACCCGTAAATCGGTACTTATCACGCTTCGATGAAATCTCACCTTTCTGCTAAGCAATACATACGACAAAATTATTCTGGATCCTGACTGTCGGCATTAGTACCTTGCTGGTCTACTTGCGGCTGATGAATGACTTAAGCTACATCTATTAGGCTTCCCCAACAACGTGCTGTGGCTTCTAGTTTTACCGTAAGCATAAAGTTAGCGTGTATTTCAAGTACAACGTGCTTCTAATTTCTTTTTTATTTCGTAATGCTACTTTTTTCATGATGACCTCGAAAACATAAATTATGGGCGTTAATTTTCCTAATTTCCGATATACCATTTTTTGAATATTGAAAGTCGAAATTTTATCAATTCTATAACTAAAAATTTCTTAACATACAATTCAATTTTGCAAGGCTTACAAATTTTCGCTTTTTGCTTTCCAAGACTTGTCAGGTGATTTTCCCCGCTTTTTATGCTTGTCCTAAGGATCAACAATATACCAATTATCATGTAATTGTATGTCTTTTCGATGCATTCAAAAAAATACTCGTTATCAAATTATTATTCAGTTGGCTAATCAATTCTTATTAGATTCTAGTTCTGATTACCATCTAGAGATTTAAAAGTTTCGAAATTAATGACGCTTCAGTTAAAAATTCCTCGCTAAATAATTCATGTAAAAACTTTTTCAGCCCGAGTAAAATTTTGCGGTCTGCATTCAAATAATATGAAATATTACGTATTATTTCCTTTTTCCTTGGATACATATCTTTATTATATCCGCCACTCATGGGGTCAGCTGATGGTTAGGGTGATTATGATTAGCCATAAAAATGAATTTTGCGTTAAATTTTACCGTCGGATACCCCTCCTGCCGCTAACATATATCGGTAAAGTTAGGTTCCCATCGAACGGAACCGCTTCCACAAAAGACAAACATGCAATCAATTAAGCTGACCGAAATTCCCTTTAATTAAGATGAATATAATATAAATATCGTTTTCAAAAAGAATCCCATAAACAGCTCTTCCTTTTATACGGCACTTCCAGATTATTTTAGTAACTATGCAGCAACAAAAACGTCCCCATCCTGAAAGCTGAGATTCGGTACACAATATTCAAACTGATGAATCCTAGTTAATGAATTCCTATTCACCAGTTTGGTACATATAGGTATGAACATTCTTCCGAGGATGAACATCATAACTTCAAATTTTCCGAAAGCTAAGGTTAGATGAAATACATAGAAATTGAGGTTAGGACGATAATATAAAAGGAATACAAAGGCAAAGAAATACGTATGCAGCTTTATACTTACACTTGGATGTGAAAAATATTCCAGAATATGTCAATTCAACCAGAAAGAGAAAATCGTTTTGTTTAATGGAAGCTTGATTTGAAAGTGTTCTTTCAATGGCATAAGGAAACATTAACAGCGTTGGGTTACGTGAAGGTCGTCTAATTTATTGATATATTGAAGTGACTGTAATACGTCAGCGGTTGGAAATAAGTAGACTTTTTACCGTGAGGGGCCAAACGGAAATCCAGGGGCTGGGCATTTGGCTCATGGGCCAAACACCTTTTTATAAATATTAGACAACGTGGGAGTATCTGGATGGAAAGAAAGGGGAATTTAATAGAAAAGAATAACCGAATGGAAGGTTAAAAACGTATGCATGCGAGTTCGATAGAGGCGGGAGGATCAAGTAGAGCCAAGAAAGTTGAAAAAGCCCCCCCCCCCCTTATAAGGATTTTAAGCTCTCTTGGTGAATGATGAATAAGAATTATTCTCGGGTTTCCACCCAGATAAGTTCACGTGACATTGCTGTCGCCAACGTCTCGATGACAGACTTCTCATCTTCTTCTGGGCTGAGGTGAAAAATTTCTCCCCCCTCCTTTGCTACATCCCTGCATCTGCGCACATCTACGCACTGTACAGTGTAATCTAAAGAAAAGAATTGACCAAAAGTTCAAAGAATGTTTATAAACGGTAATTCTCACAATCACTATTTTCAAATCTATCTCAGTCCTTCAACTAGCTCAATATTTATTACAATCACAACTATTTAAGTGTCCACACTTAAATAGTGAAACAGAAATATGGAAACATTTATCTCTAAATAAGAGTGCTATGGTAGATCAATTAGGAAACCTTTTGCCATCTCGTGATGCACTTTCGAATAAAATCAAGACAATTATAACCATAATTAATGAGAAAATCAAAATAAATAGTAAAATTTATCATGAAATTCAAACTTTTATTTGTAGAATTTTGAATGGCTTTGCATAAAATGTGATTCCTTATATCAATTTACATTCTTTGTAGGCACTGTAACCATCTGTCCACCATGTAAGTTTACGTAGCCCATAAGCTTTGTTAGCAAAATATAAATAAAACCAATTGCATGAAATGCAGCTTGTAGAAATTTTTATGGTGATTTCTTCCCTCTAGGGAGAATGCCAGGCAGCTCAGTTACATCCTTGAGCTAGCAGTTAATGTGTGTTCTACAATATGTTTTAAAGTTGCATCTTTGTAATTTCCCAGAAATAAATGCACCACATTTTAAAGACCTACCATGATTCTTTTTGTTTCATTCATGATAATAACATTCATATAATATAACTTTCCTTCAGAAGTAGAGTGTCCAACAGGAAGAGATGTGAAGTCTTTCCCATAGAGCTGTAACACTGCTTTAAGGCTTATTTTCAAAGAATCAATAAGTAAGGGATACTGGGAGGGTTCATATTCTATTTAATTTTCTCATGAGCACAGGGACATCACAGCAGAAAACAAAATTTCCCTATTTGGAATGAAACAATGTGGATTCTCTTCTCTATATCTGTACCAGACAATTGACATTCCTGATTATAAAAGGTTTCTCTTCCTAAGATCCAAACAATTCAGTAGCATCTTTTGACAGGCCCAAGTCTCTAACAAAATCATTCAACTTCCTTTGAGAAAACAGTTTAGATTCCTTGTCCATAGAAAAATCAGAGTATGAATTATCTGTAGCCGGTACCGTATTTTCTTCTTCTAAATCCAATCTGAAATAATCCAAATAAAGGGGTAGAGGTGGTACTGGACATTTACTGCTGGGACAAGTAGCTGAATCTTGGTTCAGGTAAGTTATTTCCTTTTAGGTTATTAAAACCTCTAACACAACCTAACAAAAGTGGCAGGCTTGTTGTTAGTTTGGTTCTTTTATTTATGCCATATCATTGGGATAGCAAAATAGAAATGTGACTTTATACCCTTGTACTGCAAGTGGAGATGATCTAGGCATCTTCTGCACACCTTATTAAGAGCACAGGACTTGTATTGATCTCCAAGATATAGTCTGAAGTACACATATAAAATACACATATAAACAAAATCTTTACTGTTTATATTTTGCCTCTTAATAGTTTATTTGCCACAAATTATAAATAAAGCTATTTAAAGAAATAATGCATATTCTTCTGGACATATTGCACCAGTAACAATACAGAAACTGAAAAATGTATTGCAGTCACATTCATGAATACAAAACTAGTTCTGATGGATACTTCAAAGAACCTGTACATCCAGTTACTGAAAAGGATATCTCATGGTCTGTCAAATATTGTTTCCCGTACATCAACCACAAATTCTGCAAACAAAACTAAATGAAATATGTCATAACACAATTGACTGTTGTGTGCTAACCCAAATACCCCATTCCCAACTGTATCAATATTTTCTCATCCCCTCTCATTGCCATACATTGTTTTCTTATCTTCTCCTCCTCCTTTGCAATAGTGTAGAATTCATTGTTAATTACAGGAATTTATTAATCAAGAATACCTCAAAAGAATGTTAGTTCAATGGAAGTTGCCAAAACTGTACACCCTTGATTCACATGAAAAGCTGATTGGATGGCATTTTTGAGTAGTTTTCCCATATTAAGAATGTAAGAATCTATAGAGGAAAATTTCCACTTTTTTGGTTGTAGACCTACATGATTAATGACAATTTAGCGAGAGACCATTATAGATATTATGTATAAATAACTTATGTGAGGTTAATTAATTGTATATGAGGGAAAATACTAGTTGCATTACTGGAGTAGTAGTAGTAGTAGTATTGTTAAAAGTGCTTGGACAGCTTACGTCATTTCGCACGTAGGCTCCCACTGGGAATCGAACCCGGGATCGCTTTCGCCAAAGTCGAATGCGTTGCCCACTTGGCTATCCGGGAGCCCTCGCATTACTGGAATTTGTGCACTCAGGAAAAAATTTTTGGCTGAATACTTAGCCACCAAGGTTTAAAGGGTTAAGGACTCATTTATGGGCTTACTTAACCACAGGCACAGTGGGTTTATCAAGGACATATGAACAGGTATTCACAAGTATTCAATAAGTAACAATTCTAGAGCTTTTTTCATAATGATCTGAAGTTAAAATATAGAGACTTTATACCATGGGGTTACAAAATAGAAGTGGTCAGCAAATAGCTAAGAATCATATCAAAATGAAGAAAAACAGAGAAAACGAAGACCTAAACCCACTACTGATTTCTTCATGACTTCCTCACAAAACCTCCTCTCCTCTCAACCCTTCCCCAACTTCTCCCTCTACCCTCCATATCTTCATCCACACCAAAACCACAAAAACAACAGCTCTACAGAGAAATTTGAATGGAACCTTAGTGGTTTTCTAATTTTTCTCATTTGAGTAGTGGTCTTAAGTTTCAGGTACCAATCAGAATGCTCTTATTCTTTTGATTTAGTTTGATGCCTAAAGTGCCTTTAGCAATTCCCTGTCAGAGATCAAAACAGGGGAGTACTACGATTGCATGATTTCACTAAGGAAGCCTCCAAGGATTTCTAGCTTATTCTTACAATGTGTCACCTTCCCTTTTATATCAAGAATGCAAAATGGTAGCCAATCTTAGTGCCTGTTGTCATTGCTTACTGATATCTGTGTTGTAACAGTACCAAGCTCTCTAATCCATGCATGCAGTAACTAGGAGTTGTAGCCTTCATACATGAGATAATACTCCCTACTCTGCACTAGTTGAGATCATAATATGCAGTCAATTCCGCTTGATTAGGACACATTGGGATTAAGACATTTTGGCCCAATCAAGCAGCTGCCCCAACAAAGCAAACTTCTAAAAAATATAAACATTAAAACATTTTCTTTCGACATTTTAATAAAATATTGAACAGAAATATGAAATACAGGAAATTAAAATGAAATGCAAAGAAAATAAAATAATAATACGAGTAAATAATGGTCAATAGGTGCCTTTTATACTGCCTTCACATCCTTCACTCTGAGGAANTGGGACTGCAACACTCTGAAGAATTTCATTCTAGGAAAAGAGTAAAACACCATAAATTGTTTACTTGTTTAAATAAAAACTATAGAATGTTAGGAAAAAAATAATTATTTGATTATTTTTATAGCTAATTATAAATGGTGAAGGAAATAATAGATAGCTATGTACTCACATTCTTATTCTGCAAAAATCCATCACAAGTAATCTGTCTTCCTGTTTTTGGAAGTTTGTATTTCCACAGAATCAGCACAAATATTGAATTTAGATGCAGGGCTCCCTTCCTTTCCTTAAAATAACGCTGTAGCCCAAATATAAATGCTTTTGCCTCTTAGTTAGATACAAGCATAGGTAGATCGTCATTTTAATCACTTTTTTCAATTTTTTTGTTTTTCAATTTAATTCCATTGACAATTGAGCCCTCATCATCTTCATTTTCATTTTAAAATAGTAAATTGTCATTTATTGTAGAAAATTCTTTGTTATTTACTACATGAACTGTTAATTTGTCTTCATTTTCCTGAATAGTCAAATTTTCCAGAATCTCCTAAGGTCTTAAGCCACAAACAGTAAATCAGTATTGTATGTTGCTGGTTTTTATAGTTCTCCAACTGTCAGCGACAAAATGTATTCCTTGCAAAAGGGAAATTTTTCCACTTATCTCTGAGCGGTTGAGATACACGTGAACAGGTTTTCATCACTGAATTCTAGAATATGATTAACCAGTTTTCCTTGATACATTGCTTATAAACTTTTTATTACTTCCATATCCAATGGTTTTAGTAAAAATTTGTTATTAGGAGGATGAAATTCCAGCTCTATATTTTGTAGATTATCTAAATGAGGGTGCTCAGCACAATTGTCTAAAATCATAAAATTATTTCTTTTCTTAAGTTGTAATTCCATGTCCCAACTCATCAATAAATTCCGAAAAATTTCTGAAGTTATCCATACATTTTGATTTGAATAGTACTCCACTGATAAACCATCCACTCTTAACCCCTTAAAGAATCAAGGCTTAGCGCTTTTCCTTCGGTTAGTAGTTTTTGTTTGTCAGAACGACATATTTGCACAGCATATCACAGTAATGTGGTCCATTGCCCTCTATATCCAAACAATTCAATGTGCTAATAGCACAAGGAACCATCTGGCATAGCATGATAATAGAGACCAGTTTCATCAGCATTGTAAATGTTATCTTAAGAGTTTTTTTTAAAGTAGGAATTTTAGTACTTTGCCATAGTTCAGCACTGATGCTATCTGCACTTCCCTTTTCACCTTGCAATTTTTAAAATTTAATATTGTATCTTGATTTCCATTATGAGAACTAACCACCAGTTACTTTAAAATTGTTATGCCCCAGTTTTTTAGCAATATTCTCCGACTTCTCCTTCAACACTGGGTCACTGATGTTCACACCTTGCCCAATAAATATGTAAAACCATTGATTTAGTACATCTTCAACTCCTGGGTCCTTTCCATCATGTTTTCTTTTAGATGCTCCTGTTTGTCTCTCCTGTGATGTCCGTTCCTCACGCAGTTGATTCTCCTGTTGCAAGAAACACACTATGGTAGGTTTTGGTACACTGGTTTTCTCAGATAGGGTGTGATGTTCAATACAACGGCTAGCATTAAATTTTATTCAGTAAAGTAATTTACTTGCCAGTGAAAAATCATTTCTCAGCATCTTCGCAGTGGTTGAATTTTAAAATAGGATCGACAAAGCTGAGGGAACAGTAAGCTATAAAGCAGAAGGGTGTTACACCTCTCAAAGGTTAAAATCACAAAGGAAGCAGATTGCTAACATACACCACTGGAGGCTCAATGGGTATCAATCAAAATCTAGTTGGCACCTACACCCATGTTCATATATCGTGTACTTACTTGTGCTTACTTAATCTCGGTTCTTCGAGGGCAACGATAGATGACTGACTGGAAGCTTGCGTCTGTTACTGCCCCGATTAAGCAGAATACTGTCCCAATTAAGCAATTAAATTATGTATTACCTTAATAGTTCAGTTTCCGTTCCTCAAGATTTGGCCCATATAAGCGGCAGCCCCAATTGGGCCCCAATAAAATGGTGGCCCAATTAAGCGGAATTGACTGTATATTCAATCCTGAAACTAATTAAGGTTTTCTTTTATACAGGTAATCTAGACCTTAATTATATAAAAGACACCACAAACCATGCAAAAAAGTTTTTAGATGGTTTTCGGTGTCTTTTATAATGTTATTACTAATGGTCAATTCTGTTCAATCTAGGCTGTTTTATCTAACACTTCTCTTTCTAGAACACATTCAATACATTATTTTTAAATGCAAAAGGTATTTAAAGAAAACAATTTATAAGCAAGCACCAGTTACATGAGAGGAATAGACATACAATATCCATAGATAGAAAAACTCGTTTTTATCCAGGATGTCAAACCAGGGATAAACTGAAAACCATACAGAACCTGTTTTTGCCTAAAAGAAAATTGAACCTGAATCAAAAAAGTTGAAATTCTCAAACCTGAACCAAAACCTTTTATTTATTCCGTTGTGAATTTTGGTTCTGAGGCACACCATTTAATGGCATTGTAACTAGAGGGACTTAAAATAATGTGTGTAATATCTATAAGCACCTGCGCAAAATTTTGAAATTTTTCCTATCACATGCATAACTTGTTTATTAGATTAGCAGATTTTTAGTTGTAATTGAACCATTTGTCATCTAAATTATGTGGAAATTATTTCTTTAGTCTCATATTCTTATGGCTTAACTATGATGTGCATGTAAACAAGAGCATATTTCACAAAACAAAGGAAAATGGCCAAAACTGTCATTAGACGATGGTAGCAGTTAAAGGGTTAAACTAAAATGAATTCTTTACATTAAATTTACCATAACCGTTTGATAATTATTTCTTTAGTATCACAAAACATGTACTAAAATTGTATGTAATATCATAGTATACAGAGAAACTACAAGTAGTAGTTCATACACATAACAAAATAACATTCCAAGGAGAATAATATATTACTGTTTGGGGCAAAGAAAAAATGCCTCAGGATCAGCAGACTGAGCAAAACCAGAACTCAATCAAAATTTGGTTTTTTCGTCTAACTGGAGGGAAAACCAAAACAAAAAAATAATATGGTTTAATTCCATTTTTATCTCATCCAATAACTGAATACCAACATAATTCTTAATAAGCCAAATGGATTAAATTCCCTTACTTAAAGATGTATTTGTGAGAGCTTTGACATACAGTAAAAAGAGGAAATCTGAATAGCATGTATAGTTGATAATTTTAGTTCATTTGACTGGGGTAGTTAAAAAAGCTCTAACAAAAGTCAAACTAATATGTGCATATTTGGCTATATCCCAACACTATTATCTCTTTCCTTGCTAGCACAAACATTCACTTCTTTCTAAAGCATGAGGAACACATGCCTGTAAACATATGAAGACACCCAAGCTACATTCAAAACTTACATCATGGCTTCTATACATCCAGGGCAGTCTATCAAAGGGCCCGAGTGCAAATTTCACTTCTCTGCCCAAGTGATAGTTAATAAATAAAGGATACTCTTGGGCAGAACAGTTTTTCTTAAAAGGATATTGTTTGGCCTCTGCAAATTAACTAAGTTAACTTCACAAAATGGCGCACACTCAAACTGGGGGCCTTGGTGCTAGGAATCCATAGACCCCCCCATTGGCCAGCCATTTATACATCTCCAAATACTGAGAAATAAATTCAGAAAAGATTTCTATCGTATGCAAAAATTAACCAATATTCATCATAATTAAAGTTTTTTCAGGTATTTAACATCTATTGTAAAAGCTGATTCTCTAAATATGGAAAATCATGTTTATAAGAAGCTGTGAACTCAGATATTTCAGTCAGTGGGACTGCAACACTCATACATATGGCCCTCTCAACTTTATCTCTATATTTAAGAAAAATTTACATAAAATTTTAAATTATACTTGGTAATATGCGATATTTTTATTTGAAGCTTTATAATCATTATAGAATGTCCACATATTTCATTAATCTATGATATGAAGGTGAAAAAGACGAATGATTACAAGGATTACAAGCATCCCATCACTTAGACTGAGAGAGTTGACAGTATTGCACTTTTGAGTGATTTTGCTAGAATTTTTAGTCTCTCCACAGCTAAATTAATCTAGATATATAATTTTAGGGATGGATGAAAAAGGAAATAAATTATCTTCTCAAAGGAATCTCAATTGTGATTCCATTTCCCATTGTATATCCTGCTTTACTTNATTCTTCTATATATCCTTGAAATCCTGGAAATCTCAGGAAATTTTGTTCTTCTGGAAAGCTCGGGAAATTTGGCGGGTAGCCTGCAAAACTCTATAATCACATTCTTTTCGAATGGTCGTTCCATGCCTTTTGTTTAGGGCTGGTATTAGTTTGGTACGAATTCTCTGAGAGGAAGAAATGTTTCGAAGACAGTGTTGATGTGGCCAATTTAAAGCATATAATAATAATAATAATAAATCGACTTTATTTCAGGGCGAGATTGAGACTAGTAAGTCTCTTCTTACATCTAACCCTGGCAGGCATATAATATATGGCAGGGTAAAGACTATGGACTCCATAGTAGAAGGGTTACAAACCTCAGACATACATGCCTGGAATAATATCTGGGGGCAGTATTTGGCTCAAGGAATTCCAACAGCTTTATTTTAGTTAAACACTCCTTGGCCTTATTCCCATTACTTTTGGGGTCAACAGATAATTAGCAAAAATGAATTTGGTTTTGGCTCTGATTTCTATAACCAGATGCATTTCCTGTCACTGACTGTTGTTGAGAAAATTGGCCACACAAAACCATTCCTTAACCAGAAAAATCCAATCAGCCAGGATCCAAACCTAAGAGCTTAGGATTGGACCTCTAACAGACTAACAACTCAGACCCCTCAGCCAATGTTTTAGTTAAACACTCTTGTGTAAAAATATTAACTTGGATATAAATTACTCATTTCTATTTATGTAAAAATACTAAAAACTTTTATTTATTCATAAATAACATCCTCAACCTACTACTGACAAGATAACCAGCAAAGACTCCATCTCATGATTTTGTCATTTTTATGGTTAGAATCTCTTATTGTGTAAAAATTGAGCCATTACTGCCTTAGGATGCATCTTGCTACATTTATACAAACATTTCCCTATACTAAATTTTGCCATACATGAACAATTCCAACAACTCAAATTGTAAAACACATACTTAGCAACCAAATAACTGACATTCAATAGGTTTTAAGAGAAATTCATCCAGCATTTTGTAGTCAGAAAGAACATAAGAAGAAATTTATACACAGCATAAGTACATTGTTATCATAATTGCCATGAGAAATCATACCTTCAATAAATAATAAGTTACCATAACTGCACTAGATACATTATTACATCCATTTTGCATATTCAATTGTAAATTTTATATTTCATTTTATTGAATTTATATTTAACTGATGATGAAATAGAAGAACATCAAATTTAAAGTAAAAATCACTTCTTTTCAGTAAATAATTATGAAAATTTATAGGTGAACACTTCAAGTACAGTATATACCTGTTTTTGTCACAAAAATTTACATTAAAAGGCAATGCATCTTATAAGAGGATATATTTTCCATGGTATTTATTATAATAAATCAAGAATACTAACAAAAACTTTGCTGCATCTTACACAGAGGTGTATATTCTATGGTTGGTTGTAAAATTAAGACCAATAAATTAACAAATAAAGACTAGTTCCAAAGGATGGGTACCATAATAAAATTTTCCACAAGTTCTCAACTCTAGCATAAAGAATATCATTTTTTAAATTTATGTTACTTAGTGCTCAATAAATGAGGTTATGAAAATAACATGCCATCAGTAACTTTGCTGGTGATGAGCACCACAAATTTGCTACTTTAAGCAGCAATGGGTTGTGAAAAACAATTTGCTTTATAGTTTCCATGCTTGACTTTTTTTATGCAGACCAAAACCATCAAAATCATACTGTAATTTTGGTTGTTCAATACCCAAGCTTGCATGTAAATGTCTGAAATTTCGTAAACCTAATGAATCCTCTTCTAATGGAACAATATTTAGTGAAGGAGTTTGGGTGACATATTTTTCTTTTTCGTCGTAACTTTTAGGATCCTTGAAGGTTTTAACACATTCGGGTAAACCAAAAATCGATTTCTTGCTATTCTGGAAACCCCTCTCTACTCCCTTTATGCCAAATTGAAGAAAGAAAAATTCGTGTTTAGGATAAAGAGGATTCTGAACTGGTACTACCGCCGGATCTAACTTTCTAGGAGGCCGAGGAAGATGCTTGAATGGCAGTTTTGATGTAGTTAAATTCACATCACTTAATGGTATCAGGCCGCGATACAGGACTTCGTCAAACGGAAAATTTAACTTATTAGATGCCTGTAAAAGAAGAATTTATATTAGTTGTTTGAAATAACACCGTTGTAATTTAAAACAGAAAACACTGGTACATACGTGTACAAGTAAATACATAAGAAAATGGTAAATATTTGATAGCGGTTCGACAGCTCAAAAAATCATAGTGGTCCAAATTTTGTGAAAATATGAGCATTTTCTGTGGGTGAAAAAAAAGGCTGACGAACCACTATCAAATATTTACCAAAACACAAACTATCAACACGTTGTATGGGAGTCAAGATGACTAATAATGAGGGTAAATATTTGATAGTGGTTCGTCAGCCTTTTTTTCACCCACAGAAAATGCTCATATTTTCACAAAATTTGGACCACGTACACTGTAAACCTTTCGCATTTAAGATACGTTTTTAGTTTACAATTTTCCTAAAAACTACGGTAATGGCACTCATTTTAAGTGGACAACTACCGATTTTTCACTCCGCCATGATGGATTTGCCTGTAGTTCTGTCATTTGCTCACCAGATACCCCAGGCATCGAGGAGTTGAGTCTCTTGCGATTTCAAGGAAATTTCTCGCGCGAAGGACAAACCATGAGTATGCGTTTTCTATGAATATTCGGAATTCCCAAACCCCTACAATCTTACGGGTGAGCGGAGTGAAACAGGGGTTCCAGGGTGGGACGGTATCGACGTCGTATATTGCCGTTTTAAGTAACTTTAGGGGCGGTATTAGGTCAATTCGGCGTAAGCAAGCACCGATTTCTCGGGAAAATAGCGGTAAATCAACATTTTTAGCATCGGAAGACTGTTCCGGTAACATGTTGAATGATAAAAAAATGGGAAAAAACCGTCCGTTATTTATCTATTGTTCTATTTCTTTCTTTGCATTCCTCTGAAGTGGTTCTCCTCACGTTACCAGTTCGACGATTTAATATCGGATATGGATAAGCAGATTATTTTCTTTAAGACATTTTGCATATCGACAAAATAGGAATTCCATTATTAAAAATCACTTACCATTATGCCGCGAGGCGGTAAATTAGCATCTTACTGACTTCCTCGTTTTCGGGTTTCTCAGATTCCCGTAACATCGCCAAAGATGTTTTTTTCTCGTTGTAGTGGAGGATATTCCCACAACGAGGACACGTCTGCCCATTCTTCGGTAACAGGCAACCGTGTTTCTCTAAGAAATCGAAAGCTGTCGATGGAGAAATATATTTCACCATTGCAGATCGAAGTGTAAAACAGCAGCCGTCGCACTCCATAGGAACCACGCGTCAGAAAAAATGGACGTGAAATGAAAAAATATTCCCTTTTTGCAACGAAGACAGCGCCTAAAACGTCATGACCGTCCCATTGTGTTTAGGGTATTTCCACGTGGAAGGGGTTTTATGACTACTTACACCATAGAGTAAGGATATATCCTTACTCTATGACTTAAACATCCGACCGCAACGTATACCGTTACTGTGCAGCTGCAGAGCCCTGACACGAGCCGTGAATAATTCCGTTTGGAACGACGTGACCGAGGAAAGAGCTGTACATACGTAAAGAAAGTGACACCAATTTCAAAATGTTATTTAATTTAAAAAACAAAGAAACACCACCCAACATAAACCATCCCAACCCAGACCGCATAAAATATACGCGAAAGAGACGAAAAATAAGCTCGACACGTGAAAATACTGTAGACAATGTAAGAGATTGTTGACTAAAAAAACCAAAGGAAGCCACACAAACCAACCCAGACCGCAGAAAAAAAGGCGATATACACGAAAAATAACATCGACACGTCGAATGTTGTAGAGAATGTAAGAGATTGCTGTTTAAAAAACCAAAGGAAGCCACACAACCCAACCCAACAATCTCTTACATTCTCTACAACATTTCGACGTGTCGAGGTTATTTTCCGTCTATATCGCCTTTTTTTCAGCGGCCTGGGTTTGGTTGGGTTGTGTGGCTTCCTTTAGTTTTTTTAAACAACAATCTCATACATTCTCTACGACATTTTGACGTGTCGAGGTTATTTTTCGTCTATATCGCGTATATTATCTGCGGTATGGGTTGGGTGGCTTCCTTTGTTTTTTTAAACAACAATCTCTTAGATTCTCTACAATATTTTCACGTGTCGTGGTTATTTTTCATCTCTATCCCGTATATTTTCTGCGGTATGGGTGGCTTTTTTAAACTACAATATCTTACATGACGAACCACTATCAAATATTTACCAAAAAGGCGATTGAGACCTTGAAAAGCAGGAATAGCCGAAAATATTCAACCGAAAATAAGGGAAGTAAAATATGGGAAGGTTTTTTCCCATTTTTTGATCATCAAACATCTCACCGTAAGTCTTCCGTTGCTGAAAATGTGATTTACCGCTACTTTCTCGAGAAATTGGTGTTTATCAACGCCGATGTGACCGAAGAACCGCCCCAAAAATTACAATAAACGGCAATATACGGCGTTGGTACCGTCCCACCCTAGCACACCTGTTTCACTCCACGCGCCCGTAAGCTTGTCAGAATATGGAAATACGGTATAGTTTAGATGTGAAGTTAGTTAGGGTAAATCTTTGATAGCGGTTCCACCTGTCGAACCGCTATAATAGATTTACCATAATGAGATTAACAAAATTTCACTCGTTACTTATTTTACTCGTTACTTAACTTTCTTATTTTCTTCGTTATCAGAAGATAACGAAGAAAATAAGATATAAAATTCTTTCTTACAAGAAAACTTAAAGCTATGTAGTTTGTGCTACCTTCCGATTAATTTTTGCTTCCGCTTCTTTTGATGCATCTTTGGTCCCTTTCAGTGCTTCCTTTGGAGTCGCTTTACTGATGTTTGGTGCCACACTATCTTCAACACACTTGTTATCACCTGGCTGCAAATTGTTAAATGTACCAATAACGACCTCACGTCGCGCGAACGCCTTCGTATTCCGCTTTTCAACATCTCTTACCAACTGTTTTTTAAATTTATGGGGGTCTTTCTTGGACATTTTCTCGCATGCCTGCTACTAAACAGTTAAATTGCCCGATTCTCTCCTCGGCACTTCGTTTGCGCCTTTCAAATATGGCTGATTGTGTTGATCGTGTCGATCGAATCGATACTTTCGATAGCTCAAATCGCTCAAATACTCGGGTACATTGACGGCTTGACAGCAACGATAGATCGAAGTTAGACCTTCAGCGGAGCGATTTAAACAGAAAGATTGGGTACGTAATAGATAAATACAACTTACTTCGTAAAATCTGATTAATATTAAACTATGGCAGGGTCTTAATTGGTTGTGTATTTAGTCTCCAATGAAATGTTTACAGAACTTTAGTTTTAAACTCCATCCACTGTTTTTATGTTAGATAGCGAATATATTTGTGTTATGTGTTGGGTTGGCCCTTCTTAGTGCTACATCTAGTGGCATAGAGCTTGCAGGGCCGAGAGCAATTGCAGCTTTTAGAATATGGTTTTTATCAGTAATAAAATACCTTAGTAAAACAGAGGTATCTGCTTTTTTTGTAGCGTATTCGTGAGGACTTGCGGTAGGTATTGATATATTCTGAAAAATCACCAAGGATATTCAGTGAATGCGTTAACTAAAATTTATAACTAATTGTTTATTTCAGCAATATCATGAAAAAGTTAGTTCATTGTCAAGAAATCATTTTCCATCTTAAAAGTTACTTTATGGGGTATGTTTTGGATGGTACATGTTTCCATCCAAATCTAATCATTATATAATCTAAATTTAGTAAATGAAAGCTGGAAGTAATGTTTTCCAAAATATTTTGACGTTCATACAACCAGTTTCAGCCTTGAAGCCATCATCGGGTTCAGCACAGGAAATACTGGCAGAATTGATACTTTTTTTTACGTATTTCTGTGGGTAAAGTTAGAAAGGGAGGAGGGTTGATGAAATTGATGTGATTTAGTCAAATCTGAATACTACCAGTTTATGAATTTTAGTATTCCATTGAAGAATTCCTCTTAAGTAGGCTACAATCCTTAGGATTATTTCAAAATTAAATATTCAATCATAAAATACTATTTTTCGATGTAACATAAACGTTTTAAAAATTTAGAAATAAAATGATTTGATATTTACCTCCGGATGACAAAATTAACATCCACTTTGCCTTCAGTGGAAAAAAACAGACTTTAAACTTTTCATGCCACTTACTGAGAAACAACAGAATTTTTCCTCAGAGCACGGTGATATTGCTTGTATAACGTGGTATATTTTAGTAGGTAGTTATTGCTAACTTTGCCTTTCTCATTTTAGTAATGATAATTGTAAGTCAAGACTAATTGGCTATTGAAGTGTTGGATCTCCATAAATGCCATACATAGTACATTAGAGACAAATGAGTAATTTTAATTCGTTGATGACACTGAGACATTAAGGTACACCTCATATTGAATAAAAATAGAATTAATTAATTGGGCTGTGGCTTTGAAGTAGGACTCCATGATGGAGGGAACATATTCTGGTAAAAGTTCACATTTTCTTTCTTCCTTTAATGTTTATGGTCTTCTTTTACAAATAACATATCGGGTTTGCCCATTTTGGTCATGGCCAGCAAAGAAGGGGTTTCTGTGGATGCCTAGCATCTGGGCTCCTTGGCAAAAAAGGAAACTTCCTAATTTTGCAAGAGGCAAGCAATATATGTTTTAAAAAATTTTATATATCAAATATCACATTTTATTTATAAACCACTGCATACCACGTAAGTATTAGAAGCACTAAAGGGGCCAATAAGGAAATTTTGTGCTCAGGGAAATCTAGCACCCCCTTACTAGATGGCTGGCCCTGAGCTCAGTAAGCAAAGCTAAGGAAAACAGTCTGTTTCAGATAGTAAGTAGCACAAAATGTTAGGTAACAAAATTTGGTAACTTCCTATGTCCATAGAATATCAAAATCAAATCTTTGATGAAAAATTATTAACCTTCTGGCAAGTAAATGAAGAAACAGAACAGAAACCAATTACATATGATGCAACGATTATAATTATGAAGACATGGATTATTAAAAAATGAATAGTTTAAATTAATTATAATTCTTTCAACAATTTACTTTATTTGCCCATGATAACTATAATTTTNATCAAATTTTAATTTTCTATCAACTATCACTCCTAAGTATTTTATTGAATCAACAACATTAATATGACATTTATTTATTTGGGCTTTCAAATAACTGTTTTTAAAATATTGGTTGCATTTCCCAAGGAACATTGCATTTAACTTAGTTGTAATTAGTTTTAAATTATTTGCTTTGAACCATTCGTTATTATCTCAAAGTCCTCATTTATTAATTCACTCACATTTGTCCCAGTCGTATATATTAGAGTTTCAACAGCAAAATGATGATAATGACAATTTTTTAGACATATATCCAGAAACCATTCATATATCTTATGAACAACAAGGGTTCCAGTAAACTACAGTGAGCAATTCCAACATATATCTTTCTTTGGGATGAGATTTTCACACTTTACTTTTTGCATTCTTTCTGATAAATAGTTTATATCCATTTAATGACAACCCCACCAAAACCTCACTTCTGTAGCTTATATATATAAGCCTGTCTCTAAAGCTCTTTTTCAACCACGAACAGGATAAATCCTCTTTTTCTTCTCCAGGGAACCACCCTTCCACTCATTTAATATACTCTGTATGGTTGGCTCAATATTATAACCAGTCCTGAAACCTGATTAATATTGCACCAAAATTATATTTTTTCAATATATTCTTTTATTTGTTCATAAACTGCCTTTTCCACTTTTCTTTCCATTCTGCATTATATATTAATTGGCCTGAAATCTTCTGCCTCGTTTGTACCAACTCTCCTCCTGCCAGAATGACTCTAGAGATTTTCAATTTTTTAGTAGCAATACCCAATTCTAAGGGGCCATTTACCATATTTATCAAAAATTCATAGCTCATCATCTGGGCTATTTTTATTTGATATTATCTTTACAATATTATGCAGTTGTGTGTTATCTATCAATTTAAACTCACTAATATGTCCCTTGTCCCTTGACAAATTCAAAAGTTTTATCACAGTTTGGGATAGTGTTTGCTATCTGTTTAATTCCTCTGCGATATCTTCTACTTTTTGTAGATTTCTATCTGAGAAATCCACCACATTATAGACTTTATTTCTGCATGTTCCTAATAAGGTTTTCCATATTTGATTTCTACTGCAATTATCAATCTTTTGCTCATAGTACTTACATTTTTCTTCCCTTATTGTTTGGACCACTTTATTTCTACTTATTTTATAATCTTTTCAATGCAATTCATCCTTAAACTTTTTGTAGTCATTATATTTCTTAATCATGAATAAATACAAAATCATTTTCTTAAAACATTTTAAATTCAGAAGATGGACTAATCGTAGACTTTATATGTAGCATTTATTATTAAACCAATTCTTAGTTTTTAGAACAAAGAAAAAGGGAAGAAAACCCCTATGTCACCTAAACATTAACTCATAATTTTCTGTACTTCAAACATTTCACTGCTGAACCAATTTTGGTTCTTTTACTGGGTGCCATATCTTTTGTTGCAAATGGTTGCTCTGTAATGTTACATTGTTTGCAATGGCTGCTCCAAGATATCTAACAGTTTTTTGTACAGTTAAGTTTCCCCTAAAATGCTGCACAAACACTCATTGTCCCGTGATTTTGTCAAAAGGCAGCAAGCAGATATATTACAAAACGTTCACCAACATTGCTCTCTGATTGTCAATCAACTTACCATTTCAAAATTCTTGCCATGACATGTATCATCTCTGCTTTCTGCTTACCTTTTTGTCCTTAACACTCATAACTTGACGGTTGCTAATGACACTTTAATAATACTAAAACTAATATCATCTAGTACAACAGGACAACACCAGTTTATCACTTCTCCATTGATACCTACAACTTTTCATAAATAAACTGATTTTTGGTGAAGCTGATGATCTCCAAATTTCTAGATATGCCAAGTTGACTTCTATTAATTAACCCCAGCATTCACTGCAGGGATAAACAAAGCATAACACTTTTGTGGAGATTCACAATTATGCATTTTCTATGATGATGTGTTCTCAAAAAAATTCAGTGATAAGAAGTTATCTGAGTTAGTTATTTGTCATTCGATGATTTTATATTTCTTTTACTGATTCTCATATTTCTTATACTTAATTTCTGGGCTCCTGGATAACTAAGAGGGTTACGCATTAGACCCTGATGAAAACAGTTCCACATTCGATTCCTGGTGGTATGTGCAAAATGACCGAAGCAGTTGAAGCACTTTTAACAATACTACTTGATTTTTTATAAATACATGAATACTATTGCCTGTGTATTATCTATGTATCTCAATTTGCATGTACTTGTCTATAAAAGTGCTTCATGTATTTTGCATGTATAGTTATGGATAGATATATATAATTATGAGAATTGATTTTAAAAATTGTGTATAATTATACACTATTGATTTGTGTATCTGTATGTCTTTATTGACTATGCACATACTATGTGTATATGTAGTGTATCTGTTATGCGTATTTAGTTCTTGAAATGTTCTTTCAAATCTTTCAGCTATTAATATGTTTGTGCAAGTTTTTCCTCACCCCCTTCCTAGTGGATGTTTCCCTGCAGTACATAATTTCTCCTTAGAATCTCTTATTTTTTCACTCAGTTTTTTCTTTTAAATTAATCTATATGGAATATGATGATGGGTTGGATAAAAGAGGAGACTTTTAGTCTCAATCTGGCCCAAATAAAGACAAATTTATTACTATTAATACATAGAAGCTATTTCAAACTCTCCCACTTCCTGACCTATTGCCATCTGCAAGATAATCATGAAATTTTTTCTGCACTAGTGTCACTACATACAGATTAATCCACTATCGAAAAAAATAAATTTTCAATTATATGGTAACTTCCAGTTTAATGTTTAACAGTGCCTACTTCA
>KZ308857.1:72012-84314 GCA_000376725.2 Ladona fulva | reverse complement strand
ATGCAAATTGAATACTATTGCCTGTGTATTATCTATGTATCTCAATTTGCATGTACTTGTCTATAAAAGTGCTTCATGTATTTTGCATGTATAGTTATGGATAGATATATATAATTATGAGAATTGATTTTAAAAATTGTGTATAATTATACACTATTGATTTGTGTATCTGTATGTCTTTATTGACTATGCACATACTATGTGTATATGTAGTGTATCTGTTATGCGTATTTAGTTCTTGAAATGTTCTTTCAAATCTTTCAGCTATTAATATGTTTGTGCAAGTTTTTCCTCACCCCCTTCCTAGTGGATGTTTCCCTGCAGTACATAATTTCTCCTTAGAATCTCTTATTTTTTCACTCAGTTTTTTCTTTTAAATTAATCTATATGGAATATGATGATGGGTTGGATAAAAGAGGAGACTTTTAGTCTCAATCTGGCCCAAATGAAGACAAATTTATTACTATTAATACATAGAAGCTATTTCAAACTCTCCCACTTCCTGACCTATTGCCATCTGCAAGATAATCATGAAATTTTTTCTGCACTAGTGTCACTACATACAGATTAATCCACTATCGAAAAAAATAAATTTTCAATTATATGGTAACTTCCAGTTTAATGTTTAACAGTGCCTACTTCAGGTAAGAGAGATATCTTAAGGACAACAATTATCTTCCACCACATGGCTTAAAAATAACAGTAAATGTGGGTAAATAATAGCAAACACACCCATTTGGTTTGTAAACGGAGAACTACTTTCTTGCACCAATATATCAATGTCCAATCAGTTTTGTGTTCATGGTAAAAAATTTTTGAGATTATCAAAAATAACAACATACTGTATTATGTGAATGTAAAACACCTGAAACATAAAACTATCACATGAATTTGTGGACATTCAGAAACTAAAACAAAATATTTTTTAAATGAGACTGATTTGCTCCTTTTGCATAAATGATGGGATTCACCAGGCTTATCAAAATGCACAGGTTTCAATGGTATACTGGTTGCAGTGGCAGAGTGGTTAGCATGCTAGTGTTCCTATCCCAAGGTCGTGGGTTCGAGTCCTGGCTAATTGGATTTTTCCAGTAAGGGTATGGTTGTGAGTGTTCGTCCATTGTTATTGTTAATGCCTCACCTGTAATTGCCTATAGGTGGATGATTGTGAGGGCACTGGATAATATATAAATAGCATTTCCAATCTCAACAAAACATAACTCTGTTCACAAGTTGGATTATATGCCTTTAATACTTTATCAGCTTCTTCACAGAATCTCAGTTTTGAGAGAATTTTGTCCTTTTCGAAAGACTAAAACAATTTCACAGCAATAAAAACTCAGTCCAACTGAATCTAGCTTTGTCCAATGCAAAAACTTCATCATTTAAGTTTGATTAAGTTTCACATCATTAATTAGGCTTAATCAGACTCAAATTTCTCATGATATTATAAATGATTTAAATTCATCATTGAGTTGATAAATAAATAGGAAATTTCCCGTTTATTTTATCATCATGGTATCATTATTTATTGCAAAAACAAGAGGGTGGAGAACAAAATGTTCTGGAAAATGAAATATAAATGTATTCTAGTGCATAACCTTTTCATATTTTAGTTAAAGCCATTTAACAGAAAAACAAGAAACAAAGTATGTGATAACTATATGGACTATAAGACTGTGTATGATGGATAATACATAAAAAATGATTGCTTCCACTATAGTTTTAAAAATATTGAGGCAATATTTGGAAATAAATTGTCATATATTTGGGTAAATATAGTACATTTTATAACTTTTAAAGGGATAGTTATCTGAAAACCTAAGCACAGTTGTAATGTGTTAAGCCTGTAGGCCAGAAATAAAAGCCCACCTTCAGTAGCTACCACCAGAGAGGGAACGAAGTACACTGCGAAAGATGAGGAGGGAGGTAGTTAGCCCTTACTTTCCTTTAAGTCCACAGAAGGGCAACACTATTACTCTAAAAAAAACCTTTTTAGTAAAATTCCATCAAAAGTAGCAAAATACATGCCATTTTTCAGCATCCCTCATACTTCAGTAGTTTTCATACTATTATAGCCACACAACAAGGCTGAGAAAAAGTAAATGAAACTAACTTTTTTTTATTAATTACCAAAAAAAGGAAATATATTCCATTCATGAATAGATGGTCACAAGAAGGACAAACACTTTCAAAGATCAATTAAGTCATGGTAGCTGATTAGAAATGAATATATACCAAATATCTGAATCACACTATCCAAAATTCAGCATGTTAAACACAAAAAGTAGTAAATTTGATTAATCTGGAGCTAAGGGACAAATTATGAACATTTTAAGAACAGCTTTACAAAGGCATCCTCATATCCGATAGATTATAGGAAAGCTTAGTGTCCTAGTAACAATGCCACAACTTCAATTTTAGTGAAATCAAAAATTACTGGCCCTTATTTAGAAAAATGTTGCAGAAAAAGGAAATTCTTGAAGAACCAACTAGATTGCTAAGCCATTGAAGGAATACCTCTGGTATAGAAAATAGACTTTAATCCAAAGTACTTTCACTTGGCTGCAAAAATAAATGTTTTATTATACAAGCAATGTATTCTGACAGACAAAGATCCATTGAAATGCATAAAATAAGTAAACTTTATTTTTGTAAGAAAATATATATGTACCTGAAAATGCTTAACCAATTTAAATCACAATTTGCAACTTCATACAAAAGCAGTGACAAAATTTAAACACTGCTAGAAACCTGGCTAATGGTTCACATAATCTAAATATAAAAATTCCTTACCTGAAGAACAGTAACCAAGGTAAAGAATTGGATAATTTCATCAGTTTGAACAACAACTTCAAAGTTACATACTTAACAAAGTAAGTTATTTAACATCCATAGGTTAACTCAGTTGAACAGAGAATTTTAATTGCTTCAAACCTATTAAAATTTTTAAACAACAATGATGGTACATAATTTTATCAGAAAACAAAATGAACTCTTGCAACATGAATATATTAACATTGAAGTTTATTTTAAGTCCATAATTTCACACATTTTTCTTTCATTTGGATGAAGAAAACCACAGCACTGAAAGTACAACAAACTTTTCATAAAAAATATAAGTAGATATGCTGGCATTTGGAGGAACCAAGAAAAAAATGAACCGAGTTAGAAAAAAAGAAAGCCTTCTGTTATTGAATGCTTACTTGACTATAAAAAGGACTACAACGATATTTTCAATATTCTGGTCTTGTATGGTACTTAATACTTTTACCATTCAATACATGAAGTCCTGGTATTAATGACTTAATTTTACCAATTGACTTTTTCAATGGAAATTTAAATGAAGTAGCACAAATTCTGTATTTGTGAAAATAAAACTAGCACTTTAAAAACTATTTAAAGTGAAAATTGATCAAAAGAACAATAAGTTAGACAATATAAATGCTACATAATATAACATGTGGATAAGAAAACTAAAATGCTGGCACAATGTAAGAAGTAAATCATTATTTCAGAATGACCAAAATGGAAGCAAACATCGATAATACACAGCAGGTGCCATTCTTTACTTGGTAACAACATGGAAAACTGCTTCCATACATTGTAATAAAGGCATTTGATGTCCATAAATTGTTAATATAATTCAGCAAATAACTAGAAGGCTTTAATACACAAAAATGTGTGTTGCCCACTTTTACCTTTATTTCATAAAAATTCATATGCCTCAATTTTTACTAATACGTAAAGAAAAACATTCTAATCCATGGACACCTCAATGGGAATAGATGTTGTAAAAGTTGGTGTTTCCAGCTCTTCATGCTTCTTCATTTTCATCCCCTAGGAAAGAAAGAGACACATTGCTTTGAAAATATTATCTACTCTAAGAAATTAAATTTACAACCATATTGGACTGCTACCTCAACAAAAATGAAGTCTATCAAATTATCAATTAATACATTTCATGCAAAGCAAAAGGAAGCATGGAATCTGCAAAGTGCCTAACATTGTTGACTACTGTTATGTACTTCTCTCTTTTGAGTATTTCTTTTTATGGTGCATATCATAGGGGAAAAGAGACTAAGTTTTAGTAACCAATACTATGCAATCATCTAACTGTTTCATTACCCTAATTAAATAATCTTTACAGCCAGAGGTTTCCTTTCACTCACTATTATAAACAATTCTATATTCAATTTAATATTTTGCAAGAGCAGTGCTCACCTTATTATGCTAATGGATGACATTTTTAGATTAACTTACATACATTTTTATTAGACTGAATTTAGAAAGCTTCAATATTCAAATATAATTGGGATCCTATATTTTCAAAAGGTTAGCATTTCTGTCAACAGTTCAATTACTCCCTAGTGATGAGAATATTAAGTGAAATGACAATTTCAGGGAATCAAAACGACATAATTAGGTCTACTACAAAACAATTACAAAGGAATTAGCAATCCTTAATTGTTAGATTAACTATTTGCCAAATCAAAAAGGTGGTTATCAGCTTTAAATTTTGTTTGCACAGCAGGTTCAGTAGAAACACATGGCTCAAATACGCCAGAGCTTTCACATTATATCACTGCCTAAAAAGAAATTTTAAATTCCATGGATAAAAAAACACCAGTATTAATGGGGTATATTACAGAGAAATTACAAACACAAGGCAAAGGCACCAGCACTATGAAATGATAAGATGGAGGAGCACTGAATGCGATAAACATGAAACACACTGAGTGAAGCTTTTGGACCTCTAAATCACTCAGCAGATTTTCTCAAGCCACTTCAATCTTTTGAATTAGAGGATTCTTAGTATAATTGTAGCAATAGAACACTAAAAATGCATAAAACAGTTCTCAAACAACCACTAATCAGATTGAGTTTCATAGCGTTAATTCATGCAAATGACTTAAAAGAGTTAAATTTCTTAAAAAGCCCCTCATTATAAAGTCATTTTTGTTAATGGTTGGTTTTGGTTAAGCCACTCATGCAAGCAATAATGGGTTTAATTTTAGGTGGATAATCCTAGTTATAAAAACATTTTCATGAACATGAAGGCCTCCCTCTAACAGTCAAGATTATTGTAAAATTAAGGCAACGTCTTTGTTCTAGAGCTGCTGTGATTCTAGATTTTATATTTTTTACAGAGATAACAGGACTACCCAAAACCGAAGTTTTCTTTACAAATTTATGAGATACTAAGGAGGAAATAAAACCCCTAAGTCATTCAAACCGTAAAAGATAGTCATTCCCAACATACTTTACATAGCTAATGATCAACACCTCTGACTTATTATGGGTATCTCTTTGAATTTAAACACTAATATCAGCAGCCAATAAAAGGAAAATTCAATACCAGAGGTACAGAATGCCATGCCATAATTCATATGATACTTCCTAATTTTCAAAAAGGATTTAGTGACAAGTATTTTAGTGCAGTATGATAGATATAGTAATGCATGCAAAAAAGTTTAATTTTAAATGCCAATTTCTCATTTTATTTACATTATTTAAACTTAAATCTAGAGGGAATAGGGAGTAAGAGGAGATTAGTAAGAGAGAAAGTGAACTGACCCCCACCTGCTGCAGCTTGTAATGGTTTATGATATCTTGGTCCGCAGGACAGCTCTGCGTGAAGGCATCCAATTGATACATATGATACATATACTGCCACAGGTGAACCATATCAGCTGGTATTTCAAAATCTGCAAAATATTTTCCTGAAGAGAAAAAAATGGAAATGTTTGAATGACATTTAAAAGATAACTTTTATCAACAACCCTAAACTTTTACAAAGGTAAGGAAAAATTAACAATACTTTCCATATCATCCCTCAATCATGGAATTAAATTTATACCATAAATATGGTAAAATCATAAGTAATGGTTTTAATATTTCAGTATTATATAACACCAAATTATATCATACACTTCATCATCAAGGCAGAATATTTATAAGATACCATTCTGACAGTAATTATTGTCTAAATAAATCCTGTCAGTAAAACAATGATGCAACCAAACATCAGATTATTTTAACTTTTTAATTTTGATAAATATTAAGATGACAAAAAAACATTTAATATTATCCACATGTACAATAATACTACAACAACAAAAACCAGCATGAGTCTCAAACACTTAACACCCCCTAAGACTAAGAAGAAAATAACTGTAGAGATAGAGTGAAACATATATCATGGAAAGAAAAAATCTTATACCAGAAGTTTAAGTAAAATAATGAAGTTGTGGTTACATTTGAAACAAATGGATAACACAACAGAATGCAAACCTCTTCAGAGAAATAGAAAAAACCACTCAAAATGGATGGTACATTGTACTTTGCACACATCTTTGCAATTATTTAAATGAAAATGTATTTAATATCAGATAGTGAATCATTATCAAACTACTGCGAAAAAGTTAAATATACTTAAAAAAACTTAAAGATATGCATATACATTTTCATAATATTCCAGAGAGTGGCAAGGGGTGTAAACACCAAGTGTTTGTGTTACCTCTTTAGTTTACTGTTGTCATGTATCATTCAAAGAATGAGTCCGTAAATGACTTGTCCTCGCATCTATTCCTCAAATGTTATGCTCATTGTTGGATCTGCCGGTGGTTATGGGGGGTTATGTAATACAGATTAAATCTTCCACAAATTTACTTTCTCTGAATTTATCAAGTAATTGCAGCCTAGCTTCTAATCTCCTTTCTTTCAAGCATTCCCAACCTAATCTAAAAGCATTTGCATAAACCTTGCTTTTCTATCATAGGATTTTTCAATGAATTATATCGCCTTATGCTGCACCTTTTCAAGTCATTCATGTTTCATCCACTGGATCCCATATACTCACCACATATTTCCAGACGGGGCCTGACTAAGGTGAAATAACATTGCTATCTAACATTTTCATTGCATCTATCTACGATGTGCTTTATGAAACCAAGCTTTTTAGTTGCTTTACTGCATATTTTTAAATATTTGCACCCAGCTTACATTATTTGTAAGGGTGATCTCAGAAGATATTCAACTAAGTAGACTTAATTTATGTACATTCTACTATTTTTTACGGTTGGTTCTGATGCAATTGTTTCCTTTCATAGAAGTTTACTACAGAGCATTTATTTACATCATGATCTACGAGGCATATTCAGAAAGTAAGTGTACTGTGACCTTCACGGGCTGTGGTTTTTTGTTTTTTGAGGGTTAACAACACTGAGTGGTAGATGGGGATCTCCTGACAAGAACAAGAATCTTTGGAACACTGTAGTACGTAAACTCACATTGTAGTGTCCAGTTGCGCGAAAGATGTCGGTAAGAAATCCCGCCAAGTGCAAGCCACATGTTGTGAACCGCTTCCTACTCGCAAAAGGAATAACACCTACCAAAAGATTTTTTGAGCTCTATTGTGACTGGAGAGCCACGTGGGTGGCTCATTTCATGCCTGAGACAAAAAGACAGTTGTCACAGTGGCATCACACCAATTTCCCATCTGCCAAAAAATTCAAAACCACTACTTCAAAAAAACAATGCAACAAGCATTGTTTTTTGTAACAAGCAAAAATAATCATGGCCTCAGTGTTTTGGGACCAAAAAGGCATGATTTTGGTTGAATTTCTGCCTCAGTGGGAGACCATCAATGCACAACAATATTGTGAAACCCTAAAAAAACTCAAAAGGGCCATTCAAAACAGAAGTAGGGGAATGCCGACGAGAGGAGTGTGCTTGTTGCATGACAACGTCATCCTCACACAGCCTTAGCCACCAAGGCGCTTTTGGACTCATTTGGTTAGGATGTTTTGAACCACCCCCTGTATTCCCCTGACTTGGCACCTTCAGATTATCATCTTTTCACCTCCCTGAAGGCACACATGGGTGGAATTAAATTTTCCACTGACGAGCAGATGCAGAAAGAGGTTCTGAATGGGGGAAGGAGCTGGCAGGAGAGTTCTTCGAGGAGAACATAAAATGCTAGTGCCATGGCTCACCACATGCATTGAATGGGATGGCGATTATGTGGAAAAATAGTCAATAAGTGTATCAACAATATCCTGTAATTTTTTTCAAATATACTTTTTCTAGAAAAAATAAATAAAAATCTAGTACACTTACTTTCTGAACATGCCTCTTAGTAGACATTTTTTGCACCACCTTTGAATATTAACTAAATTATTTGATAGTGAAATGCAATCTTCTTCACTTAATATTTCTAAATATATTACAGAGTCATCCACAAATACCCAATCAATCTCGTAGCTGAGGTCATTGATATATTTAAGGAAGACTAGAGGACCGATTACTTTGTCATGAGGCATGCCTGAAGTGACTACATCTTTATCCGAACTAATGCCATCAAGTACCACTTGCTCTTCTCTTTCAAAGAGGAAATCCTTGATCCATTCAATTATTTCCTTATTAATACCAGCTAATTTTAATTGGTAAATTAATTTGTAGCAAGGAACCCCATCGAAAGCTTTCTTGAAGTCTAGGAAAATAGCATCCACTTGATTTTTACTTTCAGCTCACTTTAAGATACCATGGACGAAAAGAGCTAGTTGAATTTTGCATGATTGAGCCTTTCTAAATCCATGCTTATTCTTACTGAGGAAACTATTGCTATCTAAGAACTTCAGAAGTGAGCAAACATTGAATGAACAATTCCTCCAAACAAAATAACTTATTGACTCCTGCATATCCCTTTATCCAAAGATAATTTTAATCACGAACTTAATATTATTCGTTATGTTGCATCCACTAATAGATACTCCCTTGGCCTCATTACGAAATGATTACAGAGGAAGCAAAAGAATTTAGCTCTACAAAAAATTTTCAACCCACCACCCAACTTAACTGAAGGTAAACATAAATGGTTTTCTATTAATTTTGTGGATGACTGTAGTTGCAAATTAGCTCATTCTATTTCCACTGAAATGAAACGCCCCGCTTTTTATACCCAACAGAACCTGCTGTCATTACTTTGTAATGCAAAAGGTGGTATAGATCCTCTTAATAGATTTGGTATCTACAAACTCGTTTGCTTTCATTGCGATACGGTTTACATCGGTCAAACGGGCCGGAATTTTAGATTAAGAGCAGATGAACATAAGAGATCCTTTAGATTATCATATNACTAGTTAATATCACTTTAGCTCCATGAAAAATTATCAATCTGCCATCCAACTTAACTGAAGGTAAACATAAATGGTTTTCTATTAATTTTGTGGATGACTGTAGTTGCAAATTAGCTCATTCTATTTCCACTGAAATGAAACACCCTGTTTTTTATACTCAACAGAACCTGCGGTCATTACTTTGTAATGAAAAAGACCGTATAGATCCTATTAATAGATCTGTTATCTATTAACTCGCTTGCAATCATTGCGATACGGTTTACACCAGTCAAACAGGCTGGAATTTGGCTGGAAGCAGGCACTCACAGGCAAAGCTTTGGAATTTTTCCATGCAGAACATTCTTGTAAGTTGAAAAATTCACTAATACCTTTCTCAATCAAGATATAGTCCTAATTCCTTCACCAAATATATTTTTTTATTTTTATTTTCTTCATATTTCATACGCAGTATATGGGAAGGTATCTTCTACTAGAGATGGGTAGTTTTGACCTGTATGGTCGACCCTTCCTCAGAAAGAACGGGTTACGGGTTGACTCATAACGCCAAAATATGGGTTGAGCTGACTTTTACCGTTATGAATCAGTCTGACTCGTAACGTCATAATCGTGTTTGATATACATGCGCGATTCAAAAGCGAAGGCTTACGCTTCTTCCATTTCGCGAAGTATGAAAATAGATTAAAAGGAATCTTTTTGATTGATGCGGACTTGAAATTCGAGTTCTCTTTTTTACATGCAACACTGTTAGTTTTCTCACTGTGAATCGGTCTGGAGAGGCGAGACTGTATTTCTCTCTTGTCATTATATCCATTAATAGAGATGAAAAAAGATGAGATGAGAATAAAAGATAGAATTAAACGTCATTGGTGCCTTTTGTATTTGGCGCAAAGTATCAATCAAAGTAAAAATGTCATTTTTACAGTAATAAAAGAATAAATGAGAGCCACAAACTTTGTATTTTTCATATATTGATTACTGTGTGAAAAGAAAGTAAAATTTTACACGCTAAGCACACTACACTTCCTTTTTCCTATCATTTCGAGGATATTCAAGCAATTAAACCTTGATATGTAACAAATAGGGCGGTGTGATATCTCGCTTCACTGGATTATGATTAACTACTACATCTACGAAAATAAGTATCGACCAGTGTTGAACAAGCAGAATGAAAGAATGACCCATAACACAGCAGCTTTAAAATCGGTATGAGCGAGTCTATTTTGGTTTTGTAAGAAATTAATCAGCTAATGAGCATTCCGTCTCTTTTCCCCTCTCTCCTCTGCTTCTCCCATTGGATTGTATTGTCTATTCAATCAATGGCACCATAAAATCATAGGTGGGTCCAAGCAGATTCAAGGGAGAAAAACCCTTTTTGGCACTTTATCTACCATCAAGCGTTACTCGCGGTGTTCATGTATTAAGGAAAGAATGCCTTTACAAAAATGAAAGGGGCTTTGGGGAAAACCAATGGATACCAAAACCATTTCCAACCTCACCCCTGCTGAGCAGGTGCCCAACGCTCAGTCTATGGTAATGGTGCCCAGTCTTATTGTATAAGAAAGGCTATGGTGGTCTTCTCCATGGAAAACCCACAGAACTCTTCTAATCTCTTCCTCGGTCATTACTCCGTAAAGATGTTTGTAAAGATTTGGGAATCTAATTTAGGAATGACAATGTATAGTCGTTGGAATAACGGGTGGCACACCTCGGTGCATGGTCGTGCCGAGGGCCTGTGCCGCCCGTGAGCACAGAGGTATTTACCACCCCTCTTAATTGATAGTGCAATACTGTAGTATAAATCTAAAAAAATTACGCTCGACATACTTCATTATCATGGAAAAATGAAAACAACTATGTTATAGAACATGAAACTCAACGCATTAAATATTTGTGAAAGGGCATATAGCTTTCAGCTCTGCTACTATATAGAAATAAATTCCTGTATTTTCAATAACAATTCACAAAAATAGATAATCTATCGCCCTTTGGAAGATTCATAGACGATTAATTCAATTCTTATTGTCATGGGTTCAGATAAGTATAATTTTGCATTCAAGAATGCATAAATCTATAAAAGTGCGAAATTGACAACTTTCAAAAGCTATTATGTGGAAGATAAAGAGATTTACATATAATGAATGGTACTAAAGAAATCAGTTGACTCTTTTAAGGTTCAGATGAATCATTAATGCTGTTTAAAGAATGGGCAGAACATCGGATAAAGACTGGTCTATTAGTAGGATTTAAGTAGTAACAAAGGAGCTAGGATACTGTATTCATTACCTCAATTTATTAATATGATGCCGAACTATTACAGAGTATATGAAAATGCTCATTGTTTAAATGCACCACCTGCGAAGTTTCAAATATTCAAATAATTATAATGTAATCATTTATTATAATACTATTTTTAGTATACTTTACTATGCACCAACGAAGTGAAATACCCCGTCTGCTCATTCATTAATAAAAATTATGATTTCTATTGTGATAAAATATGGATATTATTTTAAGGTACATAATGAATTAAATTTGGTTAGAGATTATTTGGTATCAAAATCCGTATTTTCCTGTTTAAATGTTTTGATACTTTACCTTTTGATAATTTATTCATAACTTTACCTCTGATATCGTACCCAGTATCATAAAATTATGAAAACTAGAATTATGAACTAGAAAACTCAGTTTCTGAAAAAACAACAGATACTCAACAGCGATACAGAGGGTAGAGGAAAATTTTTCGTAGATATATCTTAATTTTTATTCGTCAGTATCTAACATTAAAAATATAACGCATATTGCAAAAACAAAAAACCCCTAAACCACTTTGCACAAGGGCCAGCGCTAACTTACAACGCCTAACTCTTTTACTGATAAGCATGTTTTCCTTGAGTACCACGACGAGGGACGAGTCGGTAGTAAGACCCGGCAGATGAACCGATACAAGACAGGTCGACCGATTCATTTTGAGTCTCTTCGACCCGTCCTGACCCGTTTGGGTGTTTGAGTACTCATTGAGTCAAAGAGTACCTTCGACTCATAGCCGACCCGTATACCATTTACCGTTCACTATACCCTGTGCCTACAAACATCACACAGACCAATGCTCGTAGGCGCTCCGAGAATACGGGTCGAGACGGTTAACCATTGCTGATCTCTACT
>KZ308857.1:56179-71484 GCA_000376725.2 Ladona fulva | reverse complement strand
TATTATTTAACAATTAATAATTATAAAAATATTTATGTAAAGAAGGCTTTCAAACTAACAGGGAGCTTCCAACACATAATTATCCAATATCTGGACTCTTGCTGCAAGCTGCCAAGGTTATTACCTTCTTTAAATGTTAAAGCCAAACACTTTAGAAAGTGAAAACCCATATGAAATAACTGAGTGCATTACATGACAGAGGAGGAGACAAAAGGAAAAAAATATCCATACAAACAAAGAAATACTCATTAAGGGTGCTACCTGAAATCTGGGGGTGGTTTTTGCATATCCACTGTAGTAACCTTCAGGCTTATAGTTTTTAATTCTGCCAAGAGATAAAGATCCATAAAATATTCTTGGCAGAACAAACATGCTCCTTTTCTTCGTCCATCTATGGTGGAAGCCTAAAAATGGAATTGTAAAAACTTAAATTACTTCTCCGACATGTATTTTGATTACAATTTTTATCATATTCAGTAAAACAGAGCATACTAGCCATTTTTGCCAAACTAGCCAAGTACACCTTGCAATTTTTTTCAACTACAGTGTTACCTTGGCTAATGGCTGTAATCTATTCCAAGATTGTCATTGTTAACCAAAACTCACTATCCAAGGCATGATTTTCTACAGCCATGCTGAATGTCAAATATACAGATAAAACTCATTTAAACCAGAATACATCATAAACCAAATACTGCACTGATACCTAAGACGTTTTATATCATAGCCACTTATTGTTAACCATGTATGTCATTAACCAATATAGCTCTGTAATATTTAACTCCAGTCCATAAAAGATAAAAAATTGACTTGTTAATGATGAGTTCCTCATTCCTCCACCTCAAACAACACCTCAGTGGCAAGTGTTACAATGATGACATCAACGTGAAAACGGCAGTGAACTCTTGGTTATCGGAGCAGGCGGCAAGCCTTTATGAAGAGGGTATTTTAAAATTGCTTGAGAGGTATGATAAGTGTTTGAACAAACTTGGCAACTATGTCGAAAAATAGAGTAAAATATGTACTTTCTGAAAATAAATTTACTTTTTTGAAATAACCTTTCGTTGTGTACTTATGTTCAAATGGACCTTACTTAAAAAACACGCCTCGTACAACACTGGAATTCATCAGCCACAACTTCTTGGTAGAACAAAAACATACGTAGACTCGTTCAATTTTAAACAGCCCTGCAATTACTCCAAGTCCATTTGTAGAACCATAATCATAATAAAAATGAGTTTTCAAATCATTTTGTACCTGAACTGAAAATAAGACAGCATTGCACTTTTTGTATATAAGAATGTAACTTTGTTTATCATCATGTTTTCTTAAGTGCTTATAATCATTTTCTAACATCATCTGAGACAAAAACAAAATAATAATTTGCAAGGAAACAAGTACTTTTTAGATACACTTTGAAGACTACTTTATCATTTATAGTTTGAAAGAAATTAAAATTTCTAAATTTACCACCAAAATAATTCAAGATTTCCTGAAGACTCACAAAATAATATCCTATTTCTTTGGATCCTCAGCTTATATATTTTCCAGATTTATAATAGCTGGAAGTATCCAAAATGTAACAACTGCTACTGAATAAAATGAAAATTATTGACACAAAAGAAAATACTGTGTCAAGCCTCAAATAGAATTTCTGAGTCAAGAACAACATTCATGAAAATAATAACTTTGCAAAGAGAAAAAAGAAACTTTATCACAATTTCAAGCCTTCCTCAGCAGAAATAATTTCTTTCTTTAACATTGACATATACCTTTTAAAGAGGTTTTTAAATTTCACATTAAAAGAGTGAGAAGCTTTAAAAAAAAAGACAATTTATATTTAAACTGAAGCACTCATTAACTGTGATCAGGAATAAAAAGAGGAATGCATGTAATTGATCAAGTTTCCAAGAGCAGCCAGTGGAACTAGTAATTCCCCATTACCTTGCAAAATAACTATGATTCTATTGTTTTTCATTTCAGTCTTGTTACCTTTTTTGTTGATCTTTCTCTTATATTAAGTAAAGATCATAAACTTTTATTACACTAAATAAACATGTTTATCCAATTAAATACACGTTTATCTGTAAATGAAAAATTTAGAGATCAAATCTAAGTTTTCAAGCATACTATCTTAAGAAAATCAAATTCAACTTCAATCAGCAGCTAAACCATGAGTTGTTGAAAACAGCAATACCACAAAGCTTAGGGCAGTGTTTCCCAACCACTGGAACACATCCAAGTAGAGGAACTAACAAGCCTGTATGGTGGGACTTGAGCATGTTGTTTTATTTTGTTTCCCCTCTGAATTTTTCTAATATTTTGGTTAGCTATAAAATATCTTCAATTAATGTCACTCTCATCAATCAAAATACCTAAGTTTTCTTAAAATATTAAATTATGTAATTCAATACGATGAACTCTTGGCTTATTAGCATTACCTGGATGTCCTGAGGACATAAAGTAGGACTTGAGATCACAAAAAAAGGGATCACAGACTTTGAGAAATTTATTATAGTTTTGCCATAAAATTAAATGGCTTTAAAGNAGCTTGATTGCCCATACATTAGCAGATGTATTACTGAGTTCTCCTAGGTGCCTCAACTGCTAAGGCTGCACTGATCCAATTTAACACAACTTTATGCAAGCATATTTGCCTTAAGAAGGATTCGAAACCATGATCTCTAGAGGATGCTCTAATCTTTCAAACCTCAAGGTCAGGGCCTACTTGTGTAGCCAACCAAACGCCAGTAAAACCATTCAGAAAAGAGGATTATGATAATCTGCAATTAGAAAAGATATTGTGGATAAAATTTTAAGGCTGGATTACTTCATGCAACTTGAACATCTACCTTATTTTTAAACCCTTACTAAGAAATCACACCTGAAGATACCATAAAAATTCATGATCAAATTCCTGGAGGGGATTGAATCCGTGAGCTTAGTAAGAAATAGAGAGTTATTAGGCCTACCCTACTGAAAAATTCACTAACAAAAATTTAGGAATTTTACAATAGCAATTAAACAACGTACAAATTCTAATCGTTGTTACAGATATTTCAGTGCATTAAAAAAGCTGATGAAAACTATAATCGCATGCATTAGAAAGTATGACGAGAAGGAATTTCTACTTTCATCAGAGGAATGAATAATGATAAGAATTACCCAGGTCCTAATGATGAAAGCATATTAGAGAAGGAATTTTTAGTGAGAATAATGAAGTAGATAAAATTTTTCTTAAAAAAGAAAGTGAGATAAGATAACATCCTCTAGAGCAATGTGTAACAAAGGACAGGTCTACACTGTTAATGAATCTGACAAGGAGCAATCAGCAGTAAGATGTTGAGAACCATAATGAGACCTATTTTATACAGAAGAAGGCAGAGAGAGAGAGAGATTAAAAAGAGTGACAGTTTTTGTTCCCATAAGCCTGTGTTTGAGAAAAAATTGACAAAGAAATTCATACCACTTTTTATCCATCATTTTCACACAGTTTACCGGTGAAATAGTGGTACGAGTTAAATTGCGGGATCAATAACCCTGTGTTCAAATCCTCTTGTTGAAACGTACTTTTCTTTATATTGTTCTTTTATTTTCAAAATAAAGCATTGTGATGATAGCAATTACTGTACTATATTGTTTTTCATATTATATTTTTAACTGGGTGAGAATTATTAATTGCTTGTAAAATTATACATAGTTAGCCCCAACCTTGTACCTGATACTCCCACAATTTTTTTCATGCAGGATAAAAGACCTGAAGGCGATTGAAGGAAAAAATCTGAAAATTTTAGACAAAAGGGGAGGATGTTTAGCATGCTTGCTCAGCAGGCATCATAGGGCTGGATCTTAGTTTAGCCATCTGCAAACTGCCAAATGCAAACATGGTATGCATACAAATTAGTAAAAACAAGTAGTTTTAGAAACTTGCTTGAGGTTTGTTTCCCTAAGAAACATAAGTGTTAATGTACAAAGGCAAGCTTTATCAGATATGGATGATTCTCTTTCTTCCTGTGCTTCTCTTTTTTACTTTAAAGTTCACTATATTCGTGCTGTCAACAACACTGCATCTTCTGTTCTGGAAAAAACTCATAATACCTTTGACTCTACCTACTTCTGTATAAAATAGGTCTCAGTATGGTTCTCAACATCTTCCTTCCAATTACTACTTGTGAGATGAGAAGAACATTACATGATACATCTAGATTTCCCAAATACTAAGTAATTAAGGTGCATAAAACTTAACTCTTAATAAGATGATGCATGAAAATGTTCGTACTTTCATCAACCACTCCACATCTAGGACTTTTCAATATTATTTACCAATATAATATTATTAATAACTTGACCAATTATATTTACACACTCTTAAAGGAATTTCTTTCCTCAAATTTCAACCACAATTTATCCCAAGAACTTATGGCAAACAAAAATTCTTTAAATAAACAAAGAAGGAATGAAGAACTTTGTCAGTTAAAAATCTTTAGCTTGATTGCCCATACATTAGCAGATGTATTACTGAGTTCTCCTAGGTGCCTCAACTGCTAAGGCTGCACTGATCCAATTTAACACAACTTTATGCAAGCATATTTGCCTTAAGAAGGATTCGAAACCATGATCTCTAGAGGATGCTCTAATCTTTCAAACCTCAAGGTCAGGGCCTACTTGTGTAGCCAACCAAACGCCAGTAAAACCATTCAGAAAAGAGGATTATGATAATCTGCAATTAGAAAAGATATTGTGGATAAAATTTTAAGGCTGGATTACTTCATGCAACTTGAACATCTACCTTATTTTTAAACCCTTACTAAGAAATCACACCTGAAGATACCATAAAAATTCATGATCAAATTCCTGGAGGGGATTGAATCCGTGAGCTTAGTAAGAAATAGAGAGTTATTAGGCCTACCCTACTGAAAAATTCACTAACAAAAATTTAGGAATTTTACAATAGCAATTAAACAACGTACAAATTCTAATCGTTGTTACAGATATTTCAGTGCATTAAAAAAGCTGATGAAAACTATAATCGCATGCATTAGAAAGTATGACACAGCTACAGGTTTTGACAAAAATGAAAGAGCAAAAGTCATTTGAAAGCACCGGAAAATTCCATTGCGATGAAAGCAATATTATATGATGATGTGTGATTTTCTTAAGATGAATAGGAATGATAAATATGCAAGAAAAAATTTCCATTTCTTAATCTCACACAACACTTAATTATCACCTTTGATACTCATCTAAAAAACCTCCGAGGATAAATCTAATACCTGCTTAATGAAAACAAAATTAAAAGCTACAGATTAGCTTGTATTCAACCATTTTGTCATTTATCACCACAATGGTTCAAAGTAACTTTGCTAGAGTGGTTGTAGGTTTCTAAATATCTATATGCTTTGCTCAATAAAGTTAACGTCTGAAAGAATGCAGTTATAAATATTTAAAACTAAATCCAAAATATCTTCCGGGGAATGCATAAAAACATCGGTTTATTGCACTTGAGTTTCAAATCCCCCACCAAAATTCATCGCGGAAACCTGGCTATTCGCGCGTTCGTCGAATATTCCGACATGGAGAGTTAACCAACGGTCAAAAAAACCATATGTTCGACAATTTGAGCAAATACGGAAAGGAGCATGACCGTATGGAGCAAAAGCGCGGCACTCCCACTCGCCCCACTGACATCCTTTCACCATCGAAGCAAGCGCGCCCAGCGAGAGCGCATGCGCTGAAAGTCGCCGTCGCCCTGCAGCTGTGCAAAAATTCTTAGCGGCGCCCGAGGATCGGCTAGGCGAAGGAAGCGACAGAGCACGGAGAGGGCGACGCCCGCGAGCACTGCGGGGTTGCACCGGCTGAGACATTGAGAAACGGATTGAGCGACGAGCCATACGATAAGAGCGTGCGAAGGCGTAGGCCATTCGAGAGGCTGAATGACGTCATCTCCATACCGCCGGGAAAATTCTTAGGCACGGGCAAACTAGAGAAAAGATACCGGTCAACCTCACATGCTAAAACCGCGAGGCCATGGGATTGCGTAAGCCGCGAGTAGGGAGTATCTTACTAATTTGCTTAAGATGCACCTGAGGCTAAGATGACGTGGCGAACCACAGATGCAAAAAGAAAGGAGAAACGAAATCACCAGTTAGTCGCAAGAGCTCTCGCGTATCGTATCGTTGTCGCTCCCGACACTTCATTAACTTCCGAAATCGAAATCTAAGAGTCTAGTAATTGTTCCCACAGTTGGACCAAAAGAATTAAATATGTTACGTAATAGGTAAATTGGTCTTTACAGTAAATATTATAGAACTATGAATTTCCGTTAAATTAAAAACAATACTAGAGGAAACATAAAACCTAAATGCATTATCTTGAAGTAATGTCACTAAAATATTCCAGGGATTCCTACGAAAATTTTAGTGCCCAAACTAGTAGATACTCAATTTTATGCACAAATAAAGATTTTTCCTTAATTGTGATTGAAACTGATAAGTTTCCTCTTCCACTAAAGCTATCAAGTTGATAACAACCCGTCAAAGAGGTTCAGCTGGACGAAGATATAAAATTATAAAACGAAACAAATTTTAACCGCCGATAACTAAAACGGCACAGGGTTGGTATAGCCCACTCCGGCCGATTAGGAATATATGTGGAACAGAAAAACGAAAACCGCCGATATAAACAACTAGAAACTGCGGAGGAAGTCGAAGAGTCACGCAGAGGCACCGCCCCGGAATATCCAACGTCCTACGCCAGCTCGGTGAAGTCATCAAGGAGGGATGGGAAGGAAAATGACTAGAAAGGGAGATGAAGTAATGTTGAATAAGCTAACATCAAAGAATGGATAATAAATCATCCAGGATATAACTGATAACAAACGCTACCAACGGAAAACGAAATTTTGGGGCGAAGAGAAGAAATATATATACGCAACTTGTAAGATGTCTCGTTTATTTGAGACGAAACGTGTGGGGGAGCGAAGACAAAACCTCCCTATGAACGGTAAACAGATTTAACTTTCGATAAGAACCAAGGTTTCCATCACAGCCTCTCTTACAAATACAATGACGTAATTCTCGTTCTCGATCTTCGAAAGAATCGTCTTCTTGTATACGACCTTACGCAATAAAGGAATAATATCAAGATCTAACATCATCCTGTCTACCTTCGACACTTTTCTTCTCCTCTATGGGCGCAATCTTAATAACAGACTATCCTGTACAAATGGAGATTCGCAGAACCTAGTGTAGAATTGTTAAAGGAGAAAACGAAGGTTGCACATGGGAGAAAACAGTTCTAAAGCAGGTCAGGGAACTTAATAATGGGACAGGTTTTCTTTGTGTACGAGAAACCTTCACATTTCCATAGTAACATCCATCTTTCCTGAGTCATGTACTGTTGGTTACCAACTTAAAGTGACTCATAAATAATGATTATTCACATACCAAACGTAATACAATAATATTAACTATAAAGTACACAACTTTTAAGTGAAAGTAGAGAGGGGTGTTTCCCTTTTGTTTACGTTACAAACTTCGGGCGAGAAATAATACCCGTTAACCCGAACAAAGCAGCACTGTAAAATCGTAAAAACTCGCAGAAAAAATTCCTTAAAATTCGTCGCTTATAGCTCTTTACATGAACTAAATGAAGAGATATTCTACTGACCAGACAAAAATTTTCCATTACGTATAGAAAAAAATCTAAGCTATTCAAATTACAAATTGAGACAAAATGGAATGCGGGGAGATATAGGACAAGACGAATTACAAACGATGGCATGATGTTATGCCACCGTAAATTTATTATAAACAGCTGGAGTTCAATAAATAATAATAGGTAAATCTGAGTGCCATCACTAGTTTGAAATCACCCGTAAATTGCATACATATATTACAAAAGGCGGGAAAATGATCAAAGGATATTATGAGATACACGTATAATTACGAAACAAAAAATAGTGAACTTAACCCATGAGGTACGTCTGAGCACAGGGGTTTTCGTTCTAACGTGGATACTATACTCTTGCAAGTGCTTCGCCGTCCCGTGTATTAGAAACAGCTAAGGTGCCTGATGGCAACTTATCATTTGCGACTTGCAGCTAAAGGTGAAGGTGATATTGTCAACTTACCTTGATAATGAGTTCTATCTCCGGAACGTCACCGTTAGATGCTCCGTTTGATACCGATTCTTCTGCCATGACTTACAAGTTGTTCAGAACCCAAATAATTATTAAGTACCTTTGATACACGCAGCTCCCAAAGTAAAGGAAATGCGTAAGATGTAGTTTGCTGCGCAGCACTACGGCGCACAAATGAATCCCGAAAGTGGGTTATCCAGCCCGTCATATCTTAGATATCTTATGCGATTCATTGCCATCTACCGGTTTCTCTTGAAGTTGGAAATTGCGAAGATTTTACTGTCGGTAAGGAATTGTGAATGTAAACACTAAAAGAAACGCGATAACAGGATAGTTCCGTTCAGGAATACGTAATACCTTGTGGATGCGTTCCTTTCGGGCAGACCCTTGCATTTTTAAAATCAAACTCGAGAATATGTTTACAATTTTTCCTATCATCTAGATATGTCAACTATGGGAAATAAACTAGAGTAAATGGTCAAAATATTACGGCAATGCATTGCTACCCCGTTCAACATTTTCTTTACTGTCTAATTACAACCTTTACCGTAAACGAATTACCGGTCATAATACTACGAAAGGGTGGGAAGGTTTCGCCTCCGGAACCTCTGAAGTTGTGTTAGATGTAATGATTTGTTTTCCTCTTAAATCCAAATTAGCCTTGCAATTACCCTTGGAACTCGGTGTCTTATCTTGAATATGGCAGTAGTTTAGCAAGATTGGGTTGTTATTAAGTATTATTTTCGATTTCAGAATTAACTTGGAAAAGAGCTTGGTTTTTACACTAGATGGATTTGTTTACAAATCTTCCTATCCATTTAGTAGAAGATCTGAGTTAACTCGACCAAAATTCAAACGTGTTTTTAGTGAACATCGGATGTGAGCTTCTTAAGAAACCTTTAATTATAATTTCAGAAAGGAGATAATTTTCTCATATAATGGTAGTCTCTCAAGATTACGTGCACTTGCCAAGTTCGGGCAGCCATATGCTGATTATGAAATTTTTTCAGAACTAATAACATCGTTCAAATTACAAGTTTTTAATCACAGATACGGTGAAATTGAAAGTTTATGGTCAGTCTGCATGCATTGTTAGGAGGGGAAAGTATTTGGGGTAGAATTTAAGGAAGGAAGCTAATAGAGTAGTATGCTTTATTGTCGTGTATAAAGCAGGATACATTGCTACAAATGGGCACATACAACGACCCAAACCCCTAGCTGTTCGCATTTATTTGCTCCTTTACATCGAAAAATAGCATGTGTCGGCATTATACATAAACTTTCAATTTCACAGTAGAACTGCTTGATGTCTAGTAGGGAACTGTACTGTAAATAATCTCCTAACCGTTATTAAGCAGAACTGATAAGGAAACTTGTTTTTCTGGCTTAAGGTTTTCGTTAGGATATTAAGTCGTGTCTGCGTTGCAAGGCATTTTTAACTAGAAAGGTTAGGTTTTATCAATGGCAATGTGCGTCTGCAACATCTAAATCCTTTGAATAATTACTGCCCTAGTGTCAAATTTACTCAAAAGAAGCTAGTCTTGCATAGTGTATGAAAAAATATATTACTATATTGAATTGAGACTAAGTTGAAATGCATATTAATGCTAAATAAGGAAATAGAATTTCAAAGAATATATATAATAACATAAACAGGTTAAAGGACAGAAATTACACTTGCCATGTAGAGAGTAAGGAAAAAATTGAAAGTAGACCTAATGGTCCTAATTGACTGAACAGTACTCAACATTTGCAGTTTGTTGCTAGCTTCAAATCTATTTCAATACTCAAATTCATTTTCTTAATCCATAAGGGTATGGTAACTAATAAATGAGGATTGTCTATGTTTATATTAAATATATGGAGCTTAATTATACTGAAAGGGAAGAGAGAGAGTTCAAATGGTAGAAAGGAATGGGGCATTTACTTAGTGGTAAGTAAAGTATGAATATTTAAAATGATTTTATGCAACAAAATTCTGGGTTGATGATTCTCAAGCAGTTTATTAAAATTGTCAATGAAATGTCTATGAAACTCCTTGTCCTAAGTTAAGTACTGGCAAAAGATGAATAATCAGCACTTTTCAATCCAATACTGAATATATACCTTACTTAGCATTCTCTAATTCTAATTGTTTAATGTTTCTTGTTGCTAAATTCCCTCAATACTTTTACATTTCTCTATTCCACAATTTTTTCAGTCTTCCTCTTGTCTTTCCACATTTTCTGGCTCACAACTGTGAGCCAATGATTTCCAATGTTTATCATTTCCTCTGGTTACATTCCCTGTCTACATCTATTTTATCATGATTCGATTTTTTGTAATCATCTGAGGATGATTACAAGAAATCCAAAGAAGGTCATGGAGTTGCATTTTTTTCTTATTATGATGAACTGGATGAATAAATGAATATTTCTCTTGAAGACCATGGATATCTTGACTGTGCATAGCTGAGGAAATTTAAGAGAAATCTTAAGATGGAAAATATTTCTAAATTTTGCTCCTCACTGATAATTTAGAACAATTTTGAGAATCTTCTAATTACAGTATTGTAAAATGAGAGAAAAAAGATACCTTATTTTACTATCTTGCACAGTTATAATGTATGCAAACAGGGCTAGGCAATCATATCAAGGAGAAATGACTTTAGAATACACATTGCCACTGATGGTTGAATTAGTTGCAGTTAATGTTGATGGTTTGTGGAGTACTTTGAAACTGCAAAAAACAACTTTGTTTTTACAAGTAACTTCAGTTGAAGTAAATGTCTGGATGTCACTATTTACTACTGATTTAGTGCTGACGTCTCTTTTTAGTTTGCACACTACCTATTGATTACTCTCATTAAATTGAGTCTTTTCAGCAGAGATTATGGAGTAGTATGGATTCAATAGCAGATGTTTCATATAACTAATAATCTGTGTACTAGTTTGGATTAAATCTATTACAATCCATTCCATAATAAATATTCATTTTATTAAAGACAGATATCACTCTACATAAGATTTCCCAAAACTAAACTGAAATCTTTTAGTGAAAATGGACAATACAAAGCATGACACTTTAGCTGTGTGTGTGTTTACAGAAGAAAAGACGGGTATCTTTACATCGGGACCATTGTTATACTTAAATTAACTTTTGAGGGACATTCTGGTGAATAACATCCAGTCAGTGTTGATACGAAAAAGATAGGTCAGTTACAAGGACATGGGGTTCTAAAATTGGGCTGGAAAAGAGCATCCATCGAACTTTTTCCGTGAGCCTCAATGCTGCAGTGTTCCTTGGAGTTTACCTCTGCTAGTGATAGAGAAGTGGACCAAAGAGATCTGATATAGGAGAGTCCTTTTTTTGTTATGTTTTTTATCTTTGCTTAGAGATTATTTAACTACATTCAAAGGAAAGTATTTAAATTATCACGGCCGAATTCGACTCGAAACGCACTTCTACCTTTTTATTTGTACGATATTTTACTCGCGTCTGCACCAAATCTTTCATTGGTGTGGTAAATTGAAGGACGCCTTCGACTCCTGGGTGTCACCTGCGCCCTTCCCATCTTCAACTCGTCAGCTGCCTTCCCCAAAGAAGCACTTGCATCTCATGAGAAACGGGTTGTGCGGTTTATCCTGAATAGAGGACGCTAGTCAAGTCAAACGGAACTTCCTAGAAAATGTCAATTATATCTAAGTTATGCCTCAGCCGTTGTACTGATTTCTATCATTTTCTAAGTTATGTTTCAGGCTATGAACATGGAGGAGGGTACGCCCCAATCTCCACCATTTGTATGTACGAGGGGAGGGTACTCCCAGAAGTGGGTAACATACTCAAATACGATCTATATAAGTTAAATANTATTCTACTGTGATCATTCAAACCAAGTCATATGAAGCACAAAAAATATCTTTATAATACAGCATCCTTTTTTATCCGATTATTTTGCTCATTTGGGTTCAGTGTTGGCTCGAAGTTGAAGAAATGTTTGAAAAATCGAAGACCGGCTTTTTTTCGTCAAATTTGGTCAACTTTGACCTCCTGTAGAATTTTAATGATCCGGAATAAAAGTGTATGATTTGGTAGTTATATGCAGAATTTATTTAAGAATAGCCATGCGAAGTTTCAAAGTCCGCACTCAATAAAACCATTTTCTTATTTTTGGCCAGCTTTTTTCGATTTGGCCAGATTTTTCTCAGCCCACTGTGCGTCGTTAACCAAGTAAATACGTCGTTAACTAAGGTCGTTTTTGACCAAGGTAACACAGTATGTGCCAAATAGCGGTATTTCCGACATTTCTGTTCTTCACGCCTCCTTAGCGATTCAATATGTAAATATTTTTCAGTAAATTGAGGAATATCTATAGTATATCTTTGAGATAATGATACCTGCGTTGCAAGAAAATTTTGAGATAATTTCCAGCATCCCAAGGAAGAATGGACTTGAAAAAAGTCTGACGGAACCGGGAAGACCGGCAATTGGGAGACCAGGGTTCGGTTCCCGGTCCCATCAGACATTTTTAAGATTTTTCCTGGGTGCGCACCTTATTGCGCTAGATCACCCGTCTTCTATAATTTCCAACATTTGAAGGTTTTGTACGTATACTTATATAAGCAAAAGTAGATTTGAAATATAAGTGAGGATATATAGATATATTATTACCGTAGCTAATACGAGCATAGTGCAGAATTGTTTTAAAAGGGAATTTCCGGGCTGTTGCCCTCAGAAAGGTGGGAACTGTCCCGCCAATATTCCCATAGTTTTGTATTTGTTTCGATCTCAGAGACTTAACTCAAAATGACATTAACTTAAATGAAATGTATCTATTCGTCTTGTGTAATCTGTGGCTCCTTTCGGCCTAAACTTTATTCTTTTCCGTACTGAATAGCGTGTGAATTTACTTCTATGTAAAGTTTCTATGATACATTTATTTGTTAGTTTTGATCTAGAGAACTAATGAAACATTACTGGTTGAAAAATACGCAGATTCGGGTTTTGAAAAATTGTCAGCGATCGGAAGCGAATGAAGTTGCTGCTTTGTTCCAAATACGATTTTAAATTCTATAAGATTAAGGCCGGACTTCGTGGACCGACATTATACGGAAATTAGAAAGAACTTTGTAATTTCAACACTTGTATGATGTATAGCATCGATCGTTTCGGTGCTACACCGTAACCGAAGAAACACAATTTAATCGTGCTCAGAATTATAGGATAGAATAATTTTTCTATATAGGTATAGTATAATTTTTAAATTCTGAATCCAACTAATTGTATTTATTCTTTCAATGCATATTTGACGACCGGTTTCGTCTAAATATCATCCTGATATCAAATGTACATTTATACGATTTTAAAATCGAAATACATTTGCGCTTGAAAATAGAGAATCGTTTTTATTTCTCTACAAGTAAATGCCCCTGTCAAACATGACGGAACTTAATTTAGTTTAAAAATATATCTGCTATCGTATGTATCTGGTCCTCCTAAGCCAGAAACAGTCCATCGTAAGACTAGTAACTCAATATATTTCCTACCATTATTTATTATATATATTCTACTGTTTTCAAGTCATGAAAGCCTACTTTACGCACATTTCTTATANTCGCATATATTAGTAATTATCGTTACAATGAAATTTTTCTCTGATATTTTTCGCTGTTAGTTTGTTATCAAAAAATGTATGTTTTCCTAAAACTCGAGAGCATTAACTCTCACAATTCTGCGTAATAAATGTTGACAATGCCGTTAAATACACGTCTTATTGTACCAGGTTTGAATGAAATAAATCTTATATATTGTCAAAAAAATAAACGCATATTTTTTCTTCTCTGTAAGTAAATAGTTGATCTACAAAATTCGGACATTGACCGTAATGAGTAAAAATCTTATTTATTTATTAGTTATTTTTGTTATCGTTAGTTAGTAATAGTAGTTAGATAGTAAATAACCAAAAATGTAATGGTTATTTTTGTTATCGGTCCTTCCTTTCGGTTCCAATTCGCCTGTAAAAAAGGAAAACATTTGAAAAGTTATCACTTTCTGCGATTTTATTTAAACTAACCTTGAAGACAGAGTAGGTTCTTGTACTCAAGACTTTCTTTCAATGTGTATCAGTCTATAACGGAGACATTACGGAGATGAATAAGATAATGTACAGTTATTCTTTTCATTTCTAAACGTGATAAACAATTCCTTGATGATTACATTTTCGATGATTCGACTAAAGAAACTCATTTTATATCGCATGAAGGGAATGTTATGACAGAGATTGTGAGCAGATTAAAAACGGAAATTGAAAACAGCTGTGTCCGTCTCCAAGACCTAAGTAGAGATTATCATTTCTTCTTAACTTGAATTCAGTGGCGATTGAAGATGAGAAAGAAAGAGATAAACCAAACAAAGGATTTTCAGAATTTGGTAATCATTATTATGATGATGTGTCAGCCAGCCCTCTTGGCCCAGAGATGCTCGGGTACCTTTGCCATAGTATGGGAGGGATGTCTTTCTGACGCTGAGTTTTTCTAACTGACTACTGCTTACAATCGTATTTTCGGTCGTAAGTTGTGAAACATCATTTTCAATACCTACTGAAGATAATAAAAACGTTTCTGAGGTCTTCAATGTTACAGAAGCAACAGAACAACCTGGTTTCATTAAGCATTGAAAAAGAATTTCTCAAAGTTTACGTAAGAAGCGAAGTAGTTCAAGTTTTTTGGGTGAAAGAACTTAATAACTAGTTATAATTTCGGTTAATATATACTTAAATCGGAGCAAATTTTTCTTCAATTTCTCATCTGTAATTACAATTTCTTCCATTTTCTTGATATTTCTCAGTGATAAGATTTGTGCGTCAATTGTCGACTTACGGTCTGTTGAGATGAACCGGTCGCGAGTCAATTTGGACTTAAACCGCATATTCAGATTTTTCTGGTGGATTTCGATAGCAATGCATGTACTTAGGTATTTTCTACATCACCCCTCCTCACACTGCCACAGTTCATTGCCTCATCGGGGCGGAGGGGTTTTAACGGAGGTTGGAGGCGATGTATAGCTCAGGTTCAACCATGCTAAGAAGGCTTCAACAATATCTCCGGCCAAATAGTGAGAGTGGCACTCAGTTCACCAACCGGCAGTGAGACAGCCTGGTGAATCACTGTCTTTTACCCTCCAGGCG